>JAFLJL010004777.1:0-28831 GCA_018398815.1 Conus ventricosus
ATCCGGCGGGGATCTCCCCGGTGTTCGCATCGGGGATGGGGGGGGCGGGTGGCGCAGTGGTGTCGGGTCACGGGGTTTTTTGTTTTTGTTTTGTTTTCTTGTCAGGTGAGTCACGATCGATAAAAAAAAAAAGTTTTTCTTTGTTTGCGACGTAAGGTTTAAAAAATAGATGGGGGGTGTCGTTTGCGCGCGCGTGCGCGGATCGATGTGACGCCGTTTTTTTTTGTTTGTTTGTTTTTTCGTTACCGCGTGGACGTGGGCGGTTAAGATGGGGGTGATGATCTTGGATATGCTGATGGAGAGCGTTGTTCCATCAAGTTCCCCTTTGACTCTACCCTTCCTCGGTGTTGATGGGCAGCCAAGGGGGCGTATAAACAGAGGCCAAAAGAGAACGACACTCTCTGATCGAGAAAACCATTTGGGGTTTCCCCTTTTTTTTTCAGGGGGCGAAAGAAACAAAACCCAGATCACGACACAAACATAGACGAAAAACAAACAACAGACACACAGACAGAAAAACCACACAAAAGGGGGTGGGGCATGGCGGGGGGAGGCGGGGGTGTTAGTGAAAAGAGAGAAGAGAGAGAAAGAAAGAGAGAGAGAGAGAGGAGAGAAACAGGCAGAGAGAGGAGAGGAGGAAGAGAGAGAGAGAGAGAGAGAGGGGTGACCGCAGCGGGGTGACCCTGACGTTTTGGGAAAACGCCCCAATGTCAGCGGGGGTGTATTGCGGGAGGTATTTAAATACGCGCCAAGGGTCAAAAGGGGGGCGTGCAAGAACAAAGAACAAAGACATTTCGGGTCTTTAATCAATACACAGAACAAAAGACGGTGGGGGGGGTATTAAAATCACGCGACAAGACCAAGGCAGGTGTTCGAGAACAAAGAGCTTGGGGAGGGGGTGGTCATTAATGAAATAAGAACAAAGACGCTGGGTGGGCGGGGCTCGGTTAAATGGACCAATCAGCAGTTGGAACAAGGACAAAGGAAAAGTACCTCTGAGAGGGAACAACCAGAAGCAGTTTGGGCTGACCTTTCCCGAAAAAACGACGAGGTTCTCGCTTGCATCAGACGCACAGACACTGCGCTAAACTCACGCCTATCCACTCCCGTTGCCTTTCGTCAACAAATTACCCCCCAACATCACGTCTACCGAGTGCCAGAAACATGTCGCGCGAAAAAGAAGTACCCAGACTCATTCCCTTTTCCTGTCCTAGTGTCCGCGGTTTCCCCAAGAAAACCAAAACCGCAACCGCCCATTTCCGGTGCAACACGAAAACGGGTCGTCATGTGTGCCCCGTGGTCATGTTTTTTTGGGGTCGCAAAGACAAAAGGCCCAAACCATGGGGGCCCCCGACGGTGGAAAACCAAACCGGGAAGACGCCAGGGTACACGCGGGGGGAAAGGGAAGCGAAAAAAGTGACAGTGACTGTTTCCATCCTTTTTTCCGAACCGAGAAAAGATTGAACACCAGCGAAAGAAAAACAGCTGTTAATAATTTAACTCCAGAGGGAAAAGAGAAATGACAAATATTGGAACGCATCAAAACCCATAAGCGCCCTGGTAAATTTCAATCTGTCACCCTTTGTTTTGGGACCCTTCTGAGTTCCCCAAATGGATGATCAGCTTTTGGATTTTTTTCCATGAACAAAAAAACTTTTTTAAAATTTAATTTTTTCTCATTTTTTTTCTTTCAACAAAAAGACAGGGAGATCGTCTTTTTTTAAACGCCTGGGTTAATAACCAGGGGGGCTCTAGAAAACCCTCGGCTCATCAATACGAAACAAATTTTTTTCCCCTTTCTTTCGACTTGCGTGATCATAAATTTTTTTGGGACATTTCAAAGAACGACCAACCCGTTACTCTGTTCGGGTCATCATGTCTAAATCTTTCTATGTGTCCCCTCTACCTGATTTTCCCCTTTGGTTGTGGCTGTGACCACAACCCGCAAAACTTTGCCAACAATCTTTTTTCTGAACACCTGCAAAAAGAAAAACAAAATGGTTTTGTTTAAAAACGACGGATTTTGTTTCTTTTTTTGTCCGCTCTCCACCAAGGCGCTTCGTAATACCCTAAAAAAACAACCAAGGCTCTCTATGGCAGTGGGTGGGGAAAAATCACCCGCCCAAATTTTTTCCAGGCATTACTCGGGTAGAGTTGGTTTGGGTTAAAGCTTTTTTTCAGATCAATGTGGATGTTTTTTGAATTTGTGAAAAGCAAACACCCCCGTGCCTCTTTCCCTTGTCGCGCGTATTACAAACAGCAGACACGTTAAAGTGTTGGTGTACAAACATCTTTTTTATGCACACATTGACATTGACAAGTTGGGACACGCCAACTTGTTCCAAAGGGGAAAAAACGGGGCATACGCTTAGGACTAAACAAACCAGAACACGTGTCAAGGGCAGCAGACTAAACACACAAAAAAGGGAGGGTGTACACACCACCGGAATCGGTTTTGCAGCAACTCTGTCGTTAGGATTTTGTTTCCTGATTTCTTTTTTCCCCTTACAGAGCTACTTTTGATTTTGAAGTGTTCTTCGAGACCGATGACTTACCGAAAACAAAACAAGCACACCCAGCACGACATACACAGCTAGACACTTTCCCCTCTCTGTCGCTGTCTTTTTCCAACGACCGGGTTTTAAGAGCCTCTTTGTTTCGTGGTGGGGGGGACCCCCGAAAACTGGTTGAACCATGGTGACGTATTTGGAACAGTTTCAGAAACCTCCTTTTCTCTCCCGTAAAATTTTCGAAGATGCTTTTTGATACTTTTAGAAGCCAGATTGTCCTTCCAGGGTGACGAGTCGTAAACCCCACCACATTCCCGCCCTTCCCTTAAAGAAAAACGGGAAGAGTACCTCCACGAACTGCCCGTGGGGGGTTTTAATTCTCCAAGTATGACCCAATTCATAAAACCCATTGATTCAGAGTTTATGGATATGATGCTATGACAGAAACGTAGAAAATGAGGGGTCCAACCCAGAGGGTTTTGATGGGGCTGAGGACCTGGGGAAGGGGAAAGGAAGGGGGGAGAAACAAGAAAGGCGAGGGAAGGAAAAAAAAAAAAAAGTCAAAAAGAAAAAACCCTTTCAATTTTGGGGTTTAACGCAACAACAATACATTGTATCGCCATCAGAATCCATTTTTTTGGACATTTGCAATTTTTTGGCCCCGGGTTTTTTCATTCAAAAATCCGATGCGTTGGGGAGTACAGGAACCAAAAAGGGGTTTTTTGTTATGGTAAAATGACCAGTTTGGACAAACTGAAAAAAACCTCTCTCCCCCTCACCCCAACCTTTTTTTAGCAAACTCAAAAATGAAAACATCACGGACGAACATACGCTTCGTCAACCATTGGGAAAAAAAACAAATACCTTTTTAAAATTTTTTTTGGTGTGGTACAAAAATAAGGATGGGCGCCATTCATCAGGCTTTTAAAGCCAGATTGATAGTTTTTCCGCTTTAGGCGTAGAGAACAGAGAAATGTGGTTCGGCCCCCCGGCTAAAAACCATTTCGCCCGGGCGACTCCAGAACACACATTTTCTGTTCTCTGACAAGTAAGGCTTTAACAATAAAATCCATCACACATTCTTTTTCAAAAACCCAAAAAAAAACGATTATCTCAAAAACTTTTACTGTGTAGGGTTTCCCCTTTTTCAATACTAATTTACTAAACTTTCAGATTTTAAAATTTTTGTTTAAATCCGGGTTTTTTTCTTGATCATTTTAAATAACTCTTTTTCACGAAAAAACCATCAAATCATCTCTGTCTTTCATTGAAATAAAACACAGTTTTTTAACTGTTCTCTAAAGTTTTTTAAAAACCGAGTTATATTTTTGGAAAAAAAATTTCCACACACTTATTCCCCGCATTCTTCCGCAAAGGGGCTAGTTTTGACAAATTTTTTTCTTTTTTTAACTATGTTTTTTTCTCTGAACATCACTATAAAAAAAGTGTCTCTTTCCCTTTCCCCAAACAATAAAAAAAGCGTTCAAAAGACACTCCTCAGTTATTGCTAGTTTAACTAAAAAATTTTATCATCAGTCCAAAAATAAACCCTATCATGATACTTTGTTCCATTTTAAGGTTGGGCAGAAAATCACAATATGATCAAAATTATAACGATAAACGTTTGTAACAGGTTGAGGAAAAATTTTTTTTTTTTTCCAAAACCCTTTTTTGTCCCCCAATTAAGAAAAATGGGGGGTTTTTTGTAAAATTTTAAAAACTGCTCCATATTTTAAATGAATTTAATCAACCCATATTGTTTTTACATGCCCCTGTTAAACTTGTTCATATAAATAAAATCCTATAAGGTCTAAATGTGTAAATTAATCCAATTTAGTCCTGAAGATCGTTTCTATTTAGACTAATATTAATTTTGTCGCTGGTTGTTTAGACCTTAATACCCACCGTTGTGAAAAACGACGATGGAAAACTTAAGTTTTTCAAGTCTAAGTTTTGCCAGCTAATAAAAATTCCTTTCATAAGTTTTCCCTAACGCCCCAAGCTCCATTTTTTTGCCTTATCTTTTAAGACAGAAATTTCAA
Source organism: Conus ventricosus (assembly GCA_018398815.1). Taxonomy (NCBI): domain Eukaryota; kingdom Metazoa; phylum Mollusca; class Gastropoda; order Neogastropoda; family Conidae; genus Conus; species Conus ventricosus. Next base: position 4,553 of record JAFLJL010004777.1, read on the forward strand.
ATATTTTTGTAACGGTCTCCTAATTTTTGTGCGGGAAAAAAACGAAAATTTTTGTAGAATTTCCCCTTAAAAACCGTTTTTTTTTCTGTGGAGGATAAAACTTTTTTTTTTCCCAACGCTTATTTCAACCCTTTTCCGACTATTGCGTCCGGCAAAGATTTACGGTAAAGGCCAGAGTTCAATGCTTTTCTGAAATTTTTTTTGGGGGCTAAAAAATGTAAAGGGGGTTTATGAATTCAAATTTATTTCCCATTCTAAAATGGTTCTAATGCCATTTAGTCGGGGCTTTCGAACTATTTTTATATCATACTGCCAACATTATTTCTTCTAGTTTGCGCAGCTTTTTCTTTTTTAGGAAACTTTTGCTTCGCCAACCTCTTTGCGTTTAAACACCATCTTTATGACTCAAACCCATACAAATGCCTATCTCACCTTCGTTCAAAGTCTGAACGCCCCTGCAAGGTCTTTAATTCAAAAGTTAACCCCTCACAGGTGCAAATTAACTCCGTTTTCATCTGGCCCACGCGACTTTTTTTTTAGTACAACTTATTTTTTTAATTTCCAAAACAATGTGCAGTTATCACTTTTTAACGACTTTCCCCCCGTTTTGTCTTTGATTTTTAATTTAAAAGATCCCACCCTTCCCCAACTAATCTTTTAAACTTAAAAAGGGAATTGTATAATTTCATAAACGCATATGCAGTTTCCCCGACGGAAAAAAATCTTAAAACAGTTAGGGCCTTTCCATCATATAAGTTTCATCATGCTTAGCCTCCCAAAAGAACATAGAGTAATGAATGTAATGCAAGTCGAGCGGATTTTCTCCCCCATAATAGTTTTTTTTGTGTAAAATAAATCTATGATTGTCCCCGTTGTAAAACCTAAATTTTTTCTACCCCCTAATCAACAATAAACCTACTTCTTCTTTTTTAGTTTGAATGTCAAATTTTTTTTAGATTCGCATTTTTTTAAGTTTGAGAGTAAGACGAAGTTACTCATTGCTTCTTTAGTGAGAAAACCCTAATAACCATCGGTATGATTAACTGTCAACTTTGTTTCCTTATTTCAAAATTTTTTAATCTTATTTCTTTCCTTGGGTTACTTATATTAAACCAAAAAGACTTTTTAAATATTTCATGGAGTGCGACCATTTTGGGTTTCCCCAATCGTTCTTAAAAAGCATGTTCTAAAGACGAAGGGGGGTTTAGTTTTTAAAATTTTTACAAACATTTTAAACGAAAAAAAAAATGAGCGCGTTCAAATATACTAAAGAAACAAAAAATTCTTTGGGCCCACTACCCACTTAAAAAAAGCAACCGGGACCCTCGACATTTCGTGACTCAGTCGATGCCTTTCAAGTAAAGGGGAGTACTCCATTAAACAGATATCTTAACCTCCTTTAAAAAAGACTACATCCCAAAAATGTGGTTCAGTCCCCATCAGTTTTATTAGAACAGTTAAAAATTTGCTGGTTTTGTGCAACAACTGGGGGGGTGTTGTAGCGATCATCAAACATCCAGACCCTTTTTTGAGGTTATGTACAGATTTCATTTATTACCCTTCAGGCGTATTTTGCTGAACTGCGAGGCCATTACCAAAAACAAAAATTTAATCCATTCAGCCCCCAAATAGACATGAAGGCTTTTGAAAGGATTTTTAACGAATTCAATATTAATGTTTAAAAACAGACTTTAACAAAAGCGGGTCTTAAACATGGCTTTGGGACCCCTTATTTTTGGGGCTGCACAGAAAGTTAAACTATGACTGGAATCCCCCCTTAACATCTTTCTCTTCAGGCACAGGTGTTCACCTCGGGGCTATAGAGCAAGAGCAAAAAACAGCATGGACAACATTTATCTTAGACATACAGGGCCAACTAAAGCGGGAATAGAACGAAAAAACGACTCTATCGTACTTACTTTGTGTTTGCTAGTTTGCAAACACAAGCGAATCGAGCAAACATTCTTCTACGGCCTTTATGCACAAAAACAATACTAGCCAATTTAGAGGGGGCCCCTTAATTCTACAGTTGATTTACCCTTCAAGTATAAAAAGGGCCAAAATGTTTTTACAATACGCAAGACGAAAATAGACTTGCTGTTTGGGACTGGTTTATACATGCTGCCTTCTGACCTCAGACTCCAGGGAGGAACAATAATAAAAATACAACAAGAAATCCTTGTAGCAGGGAAGAACAGAAGTCGGGAAAAAAAGACATAAATTCTGACCCGAATATTACAAAAAATAAAAAAAAAAACCCCAAAAATAAGTCACCAATCCCCCCGGGCCAAAGCCCAAGACCGTTGAAGACGGGGCTTTGTTCGCAGACCATGAATAAGAAAAGACAGCATTGTTATTGGATAACTGGCCTAGGATTTCTTGTCTTTATCTTACTAAAAAGTAACCCAATATTAAGAGAACTAATGCCCATAAGTCTCAGCCCTAAAACCAACTACTTTCTTTCAGTAGACAAAAGCCCTAAAACACCCCAATATACCAGGAAAAGACATAGCTTTACCGCTAATTTTTTTTTTAAAAAACTTCAAATATCAAGCGTTTTTTTTTCCCGATTTTTCAGGGGATGGGGATGGAGGGACGAAATTTCCCCCCACCACCCCCTAATAGCCCTCACCAACGACTTATTGCAAATCCTAAGCTGTTATAACGCCGCTAATGGACACCTGCTCTTAAACAGTGTTTTTTTTTCTTTCTGCGCGTTTTGTCTTTATATAAATTTTTTTCGATTTTTCTCTTTTTCTATTCACTTGAGTTCGTAATAGGCTCGTTTTAGTCACCTTCTATCCCTTTCTGTCTTTTTTGCTCAAAATTTTTTAGTCTTTGGGGATTCTTTCTTAATACACGCCCACGAGGGGGGCCCCTCAGTCTCACGAGTTTTTCTTTTCTCTTTTTTTATGCCCATCCAGTCGCCTAGTTTTTGCACATTGTTGTAATTCGCCTTTAGGTTGTTTAAAGTACGATCAAGGGGTAAAATTCTCCATAGGTCGTAGCGGCGGATCGTGAAGTAAATTTTAAAGCTGTTTTTTTTTTCTTCAGTGAGTTCTGCTACTGTATTTCTTTCTTCGCCACTGTTTAATTAAATCTTCATGTGGCGTGTTTTGATTTGGTTATCTGTTGGGAGTTTTTTGTGCGTTTTGAACTTTAGCAAATCATCCGGACCCAATTTTTTTTTAGTAAAGCCAAGGCGATCTCGCTCGCTCGCACAAGCTTTTTGAATAATTGTACCCATTTTTACAAACTTTGATGAGTTTTTTTATACGTAACGGGAAAACTTTTTCCTTTTTCGTTTTTAAAATCAAAGGGTTTTCTTTTAGTTTAAAATCATCAGGGTATAAGTTTTAGGAGGTTCTAGTTTTAAACTTTGGTAATGATCTGACTTTACTTCTGTTTAATTTTCGCCCTTGCCCCCTCACATTTTATCCCCCAAAAAACCCGAGCGATGCGTGTCAAAGATTTTTTTATCCGTTGGCGCTACGGATCAATATCAAATCTTTTCTTTAATGCCTCCATGTTTTTAAAAAAATTTAAATTTTTATTTGTTTTATAAAAATGTCACAAGTATTGGCTCGATTCTTGACCGCAAGAAAGCAAAGAACCCCAGCGTGAAGGGAAAAAACAATATTACGTTCCAATAACCCCTCTACTATTGATGCGGATCAAATTCTTTCGTTAAATTTTCCAAAACCAGGAGCGATGATTTGATTGTGCCAGGGTCGCACGGGTTACTTTCAAAAAGAACCGCATCGAAAAAGAACCCCAAACCCAAAAAGTTGTCCCAAAATTTGGGACGGGCAATCGTTAAGAAAATTTTTTATAAAAATTGAGGGAAAGAAGTTTTCTTTACACAATGCGACATATTTTTTAACCTATTCTGATCTTGGGAACCGCGAATGAAGGGAAGATTTTGTTTCAAGGAATCGGCAATGAAGAAGCACAAACTTAGAATAGGGGCCCGAACCGCCTCGTGCTAAAAGCAAAAAAGGCTTTAGGTAATTATGCTTTGGAAAAAGCTTTTTTCCCTTCCTTTAGATTTTGATTTTTAAAAACGCATGCCCCATACCTCAAGGGGCATTAAAAGCAAATTTCAACGAACTAACTTTTAATGATACAAACTGTTATCAGATCAACAACACCAAACAAAGTACAGCATTTCTGACATCTCGTTAGAGTTTGATGTTTTTAGCACTCTAATTTTCAAGGGGATTGACAACAAAATGAGTCACAATTAGTAATATATTTTGAAAAAGTGCGTCATCATTCAAAATATCCTAAAAGCAGGCACGCTAAATGGAATTTTAATCTTAGTGCACAGCAAAATCGCTTAAAGGGTTTTTTTTGCTGTGGAAGATGAAGAACCCTTTCCCAAAAGCAAGTGAAAAAGTTTTTTAACCAAAATAAAGAAAGTACAATTTCGATTGATGGGAGCCTAACCAAATCTACGCTACGGACTTAGACCCTTTTCCATTTTGAAAGAAAAAAGAAAATTGTTTTTTGGGGGGGGAGGGGAGAAGCCAACGCAGACCTTGCTCTAAAGATCTACACCTTCACAGTGTTAGGCTTGATGATTATTTAACATCAAAAACGGTTTTTGGGTTGACCAAAAATCAACAAAGGGTAATCAGTTGCAGGGGAAATGGGGGAACGGTTAAAACGAAACATTTTAAATTTAGAAAGAAAAGAGGCTGTTAAACCACTTAATGTACATTGTTTTTTTAATTGAAACACAGCTGAAATTTCAAAGAACAGATTAACCAATAAATCAAATTTTTTTTTCATTTTTAAAAAAGCACCACTCAGGTTTTATTCAAAAAGTGCCTACAGCGCCAGAGTCGCCAAGAGAAGAGATGTAGAAAACCCCCCGGCATAAAAACCCTTTTGATTAACCCAAAATTACACAAATGCACAAAAACTAGAGCAGGGCCTTTCAAAATCGCAAAACCAAACGAAGGTATTCTGCGCCTTTAATGCGTTACCTATTTAAACGGACTTCAAAAAAGGGCCCCATCAGCAGGAACATTAGGCCTCTTAGCAACAGGCGTAGGGGCACCCCAGCTTTACCCCTAGGGGGTTTTCTTTAAAATTTTGGGCCGTGTTCATTAGCTGTAGGTGCTGCTACAAAAAAAAAAAAAAATAAACCCAAAAAACACAGCCATGGTTCAACTAAAAACCCTAAACTTTATTCCTTAAACTGATAAAAAAAAAAAAACACTACTACTCAAAAATCACGATGAAGAATTAGTCGTTAAAAGGCTGATTTTAATGACTACAAAAGACAAAAAATTTGATCTTCAAAGAAAGGGGGAGGACAAGTTTTTTTTCAAAAGCCAGACGCCGAGCAGATAAAAAAGGAAAGCTTAAAAAAAGTAAACGAAACATTAAACTCTGCTCTAAACAGCTCACATTAACAACGCCAAAGGGTTTTATACTTTAGTTTATGAGTCTAAACACAAAAAGACCATTGATATTGATTAATTATTTTTTTGATTTAAATAAATATTTTGAGTTAGAAAAGAAACTCAGCATGGATAAAATATATGAAGGACCGGACGAATTGTTTGAAGCAATGCAAGAAGATTTATCAAGAGCACTGAATGATATTGATTTAGAAGTCATTGATCCAGCAAGCGTACGGGCAAGTGTTGCTCATGCTATTTCTCAAGTTCCGGGTAAACTAACAATAGACCCGCCAGTTAAAGTAATGTTAGCTGTTTTAATCGACTATATAACAATAAATGAAGAAAACCTAGAAGTCTGGGTCTCAACTAAACAGCAGACTATTCTTTCTCATAATGACTTAACACCCGGTTGGGCAGACGAACTGCTTACACAGTTTGATGTAGCCGCCGAAGAAGCTAAAATGAGAGGCTCTGGTTGGTCAGAGGGCGAAGTCTTAGAGATCAGATTAAAACAGTCTAAGTATGCACCGATTGTAGGCAGGTCTTACATTCCACTACCTCGTGAGTTGGTTTCAAAAAAAGCAGTTCTAAACATAAAGAATACAGACAACAAATGTTTCATGTGGTGTGTTCTCGCAAGGCTGCATTATAATCCGCAAAAACGCAGAGAGAGTGTCTAACTATTGGGATTACATTAATGATCTTAACTTTAGTGGAATATCCTTTCCTGTTAGCGTGGATTCCATTGATCAGTTTGAATAACAAAACAAACCAATAACTGTTAATGTCTACACATGGGATGAAGAAACAAATCTACAGCCGATTAAAGTGTCCAAGAACAGCCCAACAATTGGCGAACCAGACAAAATCATGTTGACTTACTACTAATGTTTTCACCGCTACCGCATTACACATTGATACGCACAATGAGTAGATTATTGGCGCATACTACAAAAAATTATGGCAAACAAGAATTCTGTAGAAAATGTTTAACAAGAATTCCATCTGTTAAAGCGGCGAGTGAACATAAGAAACATTGTATCGGCCCAGCTGACTGTAATACAGCACTAATTACGCCCCCAAAAGGCAGTAAAGTTAGTTTTAAGAACTGGAAAAAACTGCAAAATTCTCCATACGTAGTTTACGCAGACTTTGAATCACTCATTGTTCCTTATGAAGGGCCAGCGCCACAAAAACTTCGAAAAACAGTCTTAATGAGTAATCATCAGATTTGTTCATTTGCCTTCATTATTGTTAGGTCGGATGGCGCTCATTCAACGCCAGAATTATACAGAGGACCAGATGCGGCTAGAAGATTTTTACAGCGCATGCAGCAAGTGCGTAATGATTGTTCTAATAATCTGAATTTTATCTGAAATCATAATGACGCCTAAAGATCAACAACAGTATGACTCAGCCACACATTGTTGGATTTGTGGTTTAGAACTCAGTGAAGAAGCCAATCCGACAGTAAGAGACCATGATCACATTAGTGGGAAGTTCAGAGGAGCAGCGCACAACAACTGCAATCTTCAACTAAAGTTTGAACCAAAGACATGGAAGCTGCCTGTATTCTTTCATAACTTGCGAGGTTACGACTCTCATTTTATAATGAAAGCAGTAACCAACTCCTTCAGGGTGTCATGCATTGCACAGTCATCGGAAAAGTACATGTGTTTCACTTTAAATAACATGTCTTTTTATGACTCTATGCAACACATGATGGGTTCGTTAGAGTCACTAGCTATGTCCTTAAAGTCCTGCCCAATAACGGAAGAATATTTTGACCCAACTCTCGTTAGAAAGGGTGTTTACCCTTATGAATACATGAACAGTTGGGAAAGGTTTGACGAAGATACACTTCCACCTAAAGGCGCGTTCTTTTCTAGTCTTAGAGGAAAGGACATCAGTGACTCCGATTACCAGCATGCTCAAGAAGCGTGGCAGAAGTTAGAGTGTAAAACGATGGGAGACTATCATGACTCCTACTTGATGGCAGATGTATGTTTGTTGGCGACGTCTTTGAAAATTACAGAAAGACCTGCATGAAACATTATAGCCTGGATCCCGCGCATTACATTTCTGTGCCCGGGATGAGTTGGGACGCTTTCTTAAAGTTTACTGGAGTAAAGATTGATTTATTGTCAGATTTGCCAATGATCAGATGATTGAAAACGGTTTGCGTGGAGGAATTAGTATGGCGTCGCATCATTACTGTAAAGCAAACAACAAATACTTGGACGACTATGATCCGAGTAAAAGGTGTAACTATCTCATGTATTTAGACGCAAACAATCTGTATGGATGGGCAATGGCGCAATCGCTTCCATTACGCAACTGTAAATGTACACAGGCGGTGATCCGAAAAATATTCAAAAGGCATTAAAGTGGTTGGGCATTTTGACGCCGGGTCAACAGCGCGGATACATTCTGGAAGTTGACTTAGAATATCCTCATGAACTCCATGACCTGCATAATGACTATCCTTTAGCAGCAGAAAGTCTAAAGATGAATCCAAGAGAGCCGCCTAAACTTGTGCCTAATCTTTGGGGCAAAAAAAATTATGTCTGTCATTACAGACTTCTGCAATTTTATTTAAGACATGGTTTGAAGTTGACAGCTGTTCATCGTATAATTGCTTTTGATCAAGAACAGTTCATGAAACCATACATCATGAAGAACACTGATCTCAGAACTAAATCCACAGATGCTTCAGAAAAAGACTTTTTCAAGCTGATGAACAACAGCTGTTTTGGAAAGACTATGGAGAATCTGCACAAGCGTAAAGATGTCAGATTGGTCACCAGAGAAAACGAAGCAATTAAGCTGACTTCTAAACCTAATTATCAGGACTTCAGAAAATTTCATGATCAGCTTTTTGGCATAATGATGAAAAAAAAGAAAGTCAAATTGGACAAACCTGTATTTATTGGGTTAAACTGTTTTCGAATTATCAAAGCTTTTGATTGTATAATGCTTTATGACTACTTTTAAGGCCGTCGTATCCAGAGTCCAGAGTATACTTTACACTGATACAGATAGTTTTGAATATAGAAATCCATACTGGAAGATATCTATAAAAAGACCTGGAATTAAGAAGTACTAAAGGCATGCAGGATGGTATGACACATCGATACCCTAAAGATCGCTTTTGCATTCAATTACTAACAAGAAGTTTTAGAAAAGGAAAAGATGAATTAATCTGGAAGGATCAAGGAAGTATTGGGTTAAGTAAAAATAGTACAGTATTTCGAGCCGGAGAAAACCATTAAATAGCAAAAGGAATATCTCCAGTGTTGTGTGCGGTCCCAAACATATCAACTTGAAACTACAAAGAAGCATTGTTTGACAATATAAGACTTTTCATCACGAACAACGTAAAACAGCGATCTATCTAACATGAGATCAACACAACGGTTTGGTAACTAAGAAAGTCATTAATAGAACCAACAAAAAACGAGTATTTGTTAATCCAGAGTTTTCATATGCATAAAGGACATTGGAAACCTTAAATAATTAAGCGAACTGTGTCTGTTGTGGAATTATGTCAGTTCTTCCTTTACAAAAGATCTTTGAGAGCCGGTTTGTTTGTCGTGTCAGTTTCTCGAAATAATTGACACGGGCGGATTCATTTTGACAATTCTGTTATTTCATATGGATCAACACTCCAAACTGGATCTGTTGCCCAGATGCAGTGTCCCCTTCAGCCTCCCCTAAATAAATGTACCTTACATTCAACCAAACCGGTAATAGTTTGCTGATGAAGACTCCGTCCTCAGTCTACATTTAATTTGTTTTTTCTTTGATTGCTTGTACTGGTTTTAGAGCCTGTAAATTCACCTTATTCATTGCGCGCAAAACTGATGCAGTCCTTTTCTAACCCAATCTGGTGTTGCGAGAAATTGTCAATCAGCTCTCTGTGATACGGTAAGAAAAAAGTCTTTCGGCTATCCGTTTGTTAAAGTTATCAACCAAAGCCTTTGATCTTGACTCCTGGAATGCCTCTTTTTAATGGTAACTCATGTTTTAACAATATTTGATTCCTTGACCTTTAAATATTCTTTTCATCATCGACTTGAATCATGCGAGGATAAGTTAAAGGTCCTTCGTTGGTTATATCAAGTGTATAGCGGCAAGCAACAGCCAGAAGCCACTCTTTTTGTTTTAAAAGTTCCGCATCTTTTAACTTGAAGCTACTCAATGACTTGAGTGCGTACTTAAATCCTTTTTCGTCCTAATCGTAATCAAGGTAAAATATAGATGATTCATTTGCTGGGTTGTCATTCGTTGATTGTATTCGCAAAGTGTTGTGTCTCTGTATTCGCAAGGTGGCAGGTAATAACTTTGCCAAATCGCTGTTTAGATAACCATTCTTTTGCTGATTGTTCACTGACACCTTACACCCCTCTTGGCTTAGCTTTTTAAATGCTGTTATTCCCTTCCAATACCATTGGTGAATAATTAGATTTTTGGTTCATTTTTTATTCATCTGATATTATGTGCAACAAAAAATACACACAGCATACCAACGACAATAAACGCGATTTCTTGCTCTTTTGTTTTCTTAGTGGTTGATAAAAGTCGCAGCATTTTGGTGGGGGCAATGTTCTGGATTGTTTTCGCTGTTACAAGATAATATCTTTTATTTGCATGATCAACATCTTAAAATGTGTAAGCTGCTGTCCCTGTTTTTTTCAGTGTGTTAACTACTAAAATCTTAACTGCTCAATTCTCGGGCTTTTTCATAGCGCTCTTGTGCTGCGCTATTGCTCCACAGCTTTGGTATTCTTTTTTTCTCTCTCCGTCATCCCGTCCAGTATTTACTAAATGCGTAATTACTTCCGGCTAAAGCAGCGCATTTAAACACAGCGCCGCCTATCATCATTACGAGTGAAGCCATTTTTAGAAATTATTTTACATATTTAATACTCTGGAATTACATTCCTTGCTTAACTAGAAAATCTATTCATAGCAGCGAAGCTGAATATAGCGATTAGCTTTGCTGAATCCTCAAAGTCTAGTTTGCCAATATCCTGGCTGGTTTTATTTTAACAGCAGGCTTTTACCAAGGCAATGATATCCAACACATAGGCCTCCAATACGGCCGAAATGTATACAAGGTTGGCAACAGTTTTTTCGGGGTGCTCATTTTAAAAAATAAAAATATTTAAATCAAAAAAAACATGACCATCGAGAACTACTTACAGCTACAGGGTGGCCTAAACCTTCCTGACTTAACAAATGAAAGGAAGTTGAAGACCAAAGCTATTATTCCCCAAAAGGAAAGTTGTATTCTTGGGCAGCATGTGGGAAAACAAAAACATTCCTCGAACTGATTTCAGATAGAAAATATCAACCAGATGTCGCCGCAAGACATATAAAGTATCATAACATTTATGAAGCGCAGTTGGGGTCAAGAATGGTAAAAAGGTTGGGCAAACGTTTTCTTTTAGTTTGTACACAAAACTAGTCAGTAGATTTTGACTCCCCACTTGAATCTGAACAAGATCTTACGTAGATATAACGCAAGATCCATTTATTAAACAAAGTCCATTAGGTCTCTAAGCTGTGATTATATTACAGATTTGGAACATTTTAATCGCCGTTTAATCTGGGATTAATTACTTTAATCATAAAGATTTTTAATATCCCTTCAAAATGAACGAGTCGGAAAATCACAGAATCAGAAACCACGAATCAAGATAACACTGACTCAGGTAGAGATAGTTCAAGTGAAAAGCCTCCAGCATCCTGGACGCATTGCAGCAGGAAAAACATTAGCAGAGTGGAACAAACAAAAAAAAATTACCGTTCCAACACCAAATATAATCCATCATGAAAACATAACACCGCAAACGCAACAGTTGATTCATTGCCAGCTTCCAGAACAAGACAAGTTAATTCAAGTGCACCAAAGTCTACATTGAATATTAACATAAACAGTTGTCAGTTTTGGCGCCATTGCTGCTGCTGGGGGGCATTTATTACGATATAAAATATAAAACAATGGCACAAAAACAAAAGAAGTTAAACAACCGAACCAGTTAAATACAGAAGAACAACAGCACCCAGCGCTCCTGACGCGATTAACAACAAATCATTTTTGATCCATTTAAAAGCCATAATCTTTTAAGAACTTAAATTTATTAATTTTTTGAAAAAAATAGATCATGGCGGATTATAATTTGTTTAAAATGAAGGAGTCATTAAATAAAGACATGGAGTCTTAAGACATTCCAAGACAAACATTGTAATCACTGTCGTTGCTTTAGGATGTAGAACTTCATTAAATCTATGCTAACCAATCTCACACCAAGGCTTAAGCAAACATCCTCACGATGACGAAGCGTTTTTTGAGGCTGTGTGTACTATATTAACATCTACATTTAAATTAAAAAACAAAAGATATCTTTTTTACTCATTATATACATAACTAGAATAAGACTGGTTGTACTTACAGGATACTTAATTTACAATCTTGAGGTAAACTTAATTAAGAACTCTTAATTAGAACTTAATCAAGAACTTAATAAGAACTTGAAGTAAACTTAATAAAAAACATAATTAAGAACTTAATTAAGAACTAGAGATGACTTAAGTAAGAAACGTAATTAAGAACTTGGGGTTACTTGGGGTAGGAGTGTGTGTGGTGTACACAGAGCTTTAGTATTTGACATGTGTAAGCCACCACTTGGTGCAAGACATTGCTTGCGTTTTTCTGTGATTCATTTGGCTCTTTTTTGCCAGTTCAAAGCAGCCCCACCAGGTGCCTTTAACAAAAGCCTGATTGAATAAAACAAACAATTTATAACAAGTACAACCCCCCGGCGGCCACCTAGACAGGCATCCTACAAAGTTTGTAACAGGGCTGAAGCAGACGTTGAAAGCAGGAAAAGCAAAACGCACGGGGCAGGGGAGTCCAGCAAGTAGACCACGGCGACACGCGCGTGAACGCGAAGCATGAACGCAAAGTAGGTAGGTAAGACCCAATTTTGAGAAAACTGTCGGTCAGTAGTCCAGCAAGTAGGCCAACCGTTCAATATGCGCGTGAATGGTCCATTTTTTTAGGCTGTGCTTTAGCATTGCTTACTATGATTGCTGTAGCTCTCGCTTGTCATTGTTATGTTCGGATCTTAGTTTCCAGTACAGTCTAATTCCGGGCACTTGCAGCATGGTTTTAATTTCATTCAGCTTGCCAACAAATGAAACGAAAGGGAAGGGCCTACATGCATAAAATAACCTTGGATATCCCAAAGAACACCTCACCGTAACGAAATTTCGTACGTGTACGATCAGAATACCCATTTTTGCTTTCAAACCAAACAAGCCCAAGTTTCCTTGTTCCCGCCCTCCCTTTCATTCCTTTCATTTTCCTGCCATTGTTTACACAAATTCAAGAAGTAACCAACTTGGAAGTAAATTAATACAAGGACTGTTCATCTGCCTTCTCAAATTTCTCATCCCTTTTTGTAAAAAAAAGTTTCCCCCCCCCCCCCCCCTTTTTTTTTCGACAAATTCCGCTATCATTTGCTTGTTCGTAAAATATCTGATCAGTAAGCTTCCTCTGAAAAGAGCTGATTGAACGTCAGCCTGAATCTGGCCATAAGATACATGTAAATTCTTGTGCGTGAAAGATCTGTTATCGATCCTTTTTTTTGTCTCCTTTCTTTTCATTTTAACAATTGCCAAGTTTCTTCAGGCTTCTGTTGGTCAAATCAATTCCTGGTCCTTCCCTTTACATCTTTTCCATTATTTCTTCATTTTTTTAAAAGTAGTTCTTGATTCTCTTGCAAAATAATGCAATTCTTCCTCTGTCACATTCCGTTGTGAGGCCGGTGAATAGGAAGATTTGAGCTTGTTGGAAAGTTGTAGTCTGATTTCACCTGCCCTTTCCCCTTTGTTATTTCAACCATTTCTTGAGTATTATTAGTGTCACTTCCAATCACTACAAAGCATTAAAACACCACTTCCCTGACTCGCCATGTTTTAACACCCACAATTCTCTCTCCCGCTCACCCGCCTGTCAAATGTAAAATGGCGGACGGCTGGTGTATGGTGGCCACAACACAAAGTTCACGTGATTAAGCTCACATAACATGATTTCGATAAAGAAAGCTTGCTCGTCAGTAAACACTACTAGACCTTGTTTTTAGCCTGGCGCAGCGCGAGTTCCCGCCTTATGGCGGTACAGTCCTAATGACAGACCTCAGCAGGAATTTGATACCTGCACTGGCCCGTTTGTTGTATGGGCCGCGTTTCAGCGACAGCTGCTTTTCCTCTACGATGCTCTATGGGTGCGTTCAGCCATTGCTGCTTTCCCCCACGTTACCCTCTAATCAGTTTAGTAAATTTCTGTATTTAGGGTAGAGAACAGAAAATGTGTGTTCTGGAAGTCGCCCGGTCGAAAACTTGGTTTGAGACCGGGGGAGCCAAACACACATTTCTCTGTCTATGGCGTCGATCTTCTGAAAGAGGTATCTCTGGTCCAAGCATCACACTGAAATACTTGTTTTCAAACCCTATCCCCGGTTGGAACTTTTCTCTCTTCTTCAATAAAAACAAGAAGACCCTAACATACGCTGTAGCGTGACAATATTGTTGGTGGTCCTCCATTATCTTTCACAGATATCCCGAAAAAGACAAAACATTCATTCGCGGCAACTCGGACAAACCTTTTCAGTCGGTTCGAGTCTAATGACGCCAATTCGCTTTACCTATAGGGCCTATCACTCAGCCCATGTCCCACACAACACCCAATGGTTAGAAGACAGAGAACCGGGCTTTAAGGCAGAAAGCACGGACGTGTATGGGTCAGCAAGCGAGAGAATGGTGTAGAGTGGACGGCGCACACAAACAACAACACATACAGCACATGTTTAACGGGAAAGAACATAGTTTAGGGCGCAGACCATCCGCTCGACGTTGGACTCGAACAACATGACAACGGTGTACCATTTCATGGCTGTATTGTTTCACGGACATGACTGTCAATCTCACTCGTGGCAAACCATTTAACCCTGTGAACGGAAACCCACTCACAGATCTCAGAGAAAACACACAAACATTACCAGCTATTCTTCGTGAGGATGTGAAAGTGACTGTGTAGAAATGTGGGAATGTCAGTGGCAGGATGAGAACGACACAACCCCACATCAGAACACTTCCTAATAACGCGTTTCCCGTCTCTCAAACCGGTTCAGGTATTTCTTCCATCACAGCGAACAATGTATTTTGAACGCTGTCAAAAAATGACACACTTGTGTAGGTGGTCTGATTGAATTGACATTTTGTACCTAGACCAACTAAAGGAACACTTTTTCCTGAACTTGCAACAAACCCATCTTTAAAAACCGAACCGTGTGGAAAGAAAACATTGGCGAATACAACGCAGGAAATATACGCAAAAAGCACAAACTCCTGTCGACCACGGTCGCACTTTTGGATAAGCCTACTATGGGAAAAAAAATTCTTCCTCGCCACTCCATTCCACATGGAACTGAAGCATGGTCTTGTTGTGACCCAACATCACATGAGTCCATTGAGTACAACACCCCAACCGTTTTTCAAGGAATTTGGTGATCGGGTGTCCTGACGGCTAAGAAAGGGGGACCTTGATTCATCCCAATCCAATCGATGCTGAAACAATCAAGTTGCTCGTAACAGGCGCCTATTGCAAAAACTCTGACCAACAATCAAACACAGGACATTCAATACGTCACAGCAAGAACCAAGCACCCAAAACTGGTCAATGAAAGTCGGATTCCAAACACTGACCGATGCTCCGGAGGGGATGTAAAAGGTCGAAATGAGCAAGAAAAAAAACATCAACAGGCACTCCCTTTGGGCAGAGTGGATACGTTGTCTATCAGTACGCAAAACTGCGAATTTAGAATTCTATTAATACGAACGACTCAAAAATCGAACGTAATACGAACGTTAAAAACGGAAACGATACGATTTTTTGCAGGACAAATTCGTGGACAGGTCAGACTTTTGTTCAATCACAACACAAATTCAACTGCTGGAGATGGACACAGACTCACATCTCCTGATTACATCCCTAACCTATTCTGTAAACTCTACCCTTCTCTAATCTAAATCTCTAAACAAATAAATGGCGCTTAGTCGCGAAGTTTTGACGAAGTCATACAACAATCTTTGGCAACATTTAACCAAGAGTATCATCAGTGGTTTTCACAGCTGGGCTGCCACCACACAGCGTTGTTCCAACACACACACCCACCGTGGGGCTAGCGTGGGAACCCCACCACACTGCCCTGACTGTGCCTTGACCGTGTGCGATAATGACAATACGCACCCCGGGTTTGTTCAAACATATACACGGGAGACTCGTTTTGGGACAGTGTTTTCAAAAACTACTCTGTTCCGGGCAAGAGAAAAACAAATTCAGCTGCAAAGGACTCAGCAAACATCACCACACACTCACCAAGATGTTTATCAACGCGTGCTCACTTACACCGAAAATGGATGGTGGAACAAACACCGGCATTCGTAACAGACGGAAATGCTTTGTTCACATAACAACCCAAGATCGCAAGTCCTCTTTCCTTCTTCTACATTAAACCATCGTCCTTCAAACGGAATCTCACCTTTTTCCCAGCCCCTTGTCTAGCATTCTCATGTCAAGTCTGTCTGTACGTTCCCAATGCTGTTGTCTCTGTAAATGGTCTGCTAGCTGTTTGCAAACACATTTTTCAAGTGATATGACGCTTGGTTCATTCTAAACAAATTTTTGGAACATTCCCCACCTCCATCGTTGGTGTTTTCCTGGGTGATTCTTAAACTACGGCTGATTAAAGCTACCGTTTTGAATCTTTGTTCGTCGTTTTCTCAGTGTCAATAGATTTAAGGGTCAGCGACGGGGAACAACATACTCACGCGTGCTGTTTCATTTACTTTTTGTTTTGTTTTCAGAGCTGTTCAGTCACAGCACTAGCTACCCAAAAGTTAGGCCAGGTTTGAGCCAATAATGCCTATGAGAGGAGTTTTTTTTTTCCTTCTATGGTTATCAGGTGCGCTGAGACAGAATTAACATAAATCAACACACACACAACACACACACACACACACACACACACACACACACACACCCGATGGCGTTGGGACTTACCTTTTGAGCTGTTTTGTTCAAACCACCCGTAGCAGACAAAGAGAACAGACTCCGTGCCGGCACCAACACCCACTCACACACACACAAAGAAACAAAAGGCACCAGCACATCTGCTTACCAAGAAAGAGACAGACTCCACAGTAGGGACCAAGCACAACCAATGACCCCATTTTCGAAGCTTATTGAGATATCCAAACGCCACGTCAACACACCTGCAAAGACTCGGAGACACACCTGTCAGTCTCTCCTTTGTTCGCCGGGTCATATCCAAATGGCGGACGCTCACACCACCACAAAGACATTCGAAACACACCTGGCCAGTCTCTGCCCCACTCGTAGTCCGAGAGTCAAGAAGCCCGCCCAAAGCACCACACTCGACCCCGACAACACACGCGTGTTCACACTACAAAGAGTACAATGTCCTTGTCTGTCTCCTTTTAACAAAAGATGGATCACGGTCAGCGTCCCGGGTTTTCACCGTGGACGAAGCGACGCCGTCGACCTTTTACTAGCTGGAAACGCGCGCTCGCCCACGCGTGCAACGCGCGCACACTGATGTGTCCTGAGAACCAAACCACAATGACAGAGAGAGAGAGAGAGTGAAGAGAGAGAGCACACAGCACACACCACAATGCAAGGTCGGTTCCGCGTGTTGCTTTTCACAAAGAACTGTGGTCCAGTGATCCGTTTTACAACCATGCAGCCAAGTGCCATATCAGACAGGAGGCCATTAAAAATGAACGATGCGCTCTCTGCCCGATACATGCATTTTGGGTTGGGGGTGGCACAATTTTTTTTCTTTTTCTGGATCATACACAGTTTTGGAGACAACATCCATAAAAAAACACATTCATTTAAAAAATCTTTAACGAACGACAACAAAAGTACGTTTGATAGGGGGTGGTGGGGGGAAGAACATATGGTTTTCACAACAAAATCTATATAAAACTGTATACAAATCCTGTACATGTCAACAACATTGCACACTATTATTCAAAAGTAGACACTGCATTGTAAACCCATCAGTCATTCTTCAAGGCCAGGATGTAGGGATCCCTCGCTGGGCAGTAGAAGTGCACTGGGAATGTAGGTTCTGTTCTGGACTTCGTGGCTCTGTCACAGCGGTGGCCTGGACTCCGCCGCAGGTGTGTGATTCCACCATCACACATCCAACGTTCCGACTTCAGGGGAGATGGGCACCAAGGCAGTTGGTCTTCATTTCGTCCCCATCCCTTTTGGTTTTGTCCACAACACCAGCTTGGACTGCGGCTGTCTTCATAATGTCCAGCACCCCACGCGTTTCCAGGCCTTTGCTCAAAACAGGTGGGGGTGTGGGAAGTCATCAGGTTGTTCACACTACCTGAGATATCCAGCAGATCCCTTAGATTTCTAAGGGCGAGCTGGAGTACAGGATGGAACTGATGCTCTGCTGCTGCTGCTCGTGGTATTTCGTTTGAATGTCCAAAAAGCAGAACGATGTTTTGGTATTATGACGTCGCGCCACCAGATTTATTCTTCAGTTTGACCAGTCTTTCAAACTCTGCAATCCCAGTTCAGTCCTCTCCTGCGTCCTGACCAGACACGCCCTTGGTGTGGGTTGGTCGCTGTAATGGTGCACATATATCTGACAACCCTTGCTCACGTTTTTACGGTAGCACAAATGTTGCGTCCCAGCGGGTAGAGTGTAGGCTCTGGCTCCTTTTCTTCAATGGTACTGGTTGTGAAGACTTGTTGACAGCTGCGACGGTTTGAGAATGAATAAACGACATGTTAGGCCTCTCTTATATAGTTCTGGTGTATGCCGTGTACACAGAATGGTTTAAAAACCCCTCCAGATACCACCTCCAACTTTGTATAATTCAAAACAAACCAATCAGAAAACGAGCGGTTACCAATCACATTCAAGAATTATGGTTGTGTTTTGAGTTAAATTTATGAACGTAAGACGACGACTTGTTTTTGAAACTCAGGATTTTTGTATCATGCCATCTTCGGTCCTTCAAAAACTCCGCCAGTTTATAACCTTCCTGTTACTACTTCATACGGATAACCAAAAGATGACCCATGTAAGAAAGACGATCTCTGTCGATCTCGACCACAAGCGGTCTCCAAGAGTATGAAAGAAGCATGTTACACATTCTCCTTCCAAACTGTACAGATTCTCAACTTTCGCGCGATACGTGGTAACAACTCTGTGACAAACAGAGTGATACTATAAGCGATCTGAGCTTTCATTGTTTCAATCCCAACCTGAAACTTCCTCCAGAACCTTCTCCATTTGTGATCGCAGTGACACGTGTGTTTGTATGTGACACTCTCCCAACGATACACAAACGCTTTTAAAAGACTTTTGTTCTGTGAAAGAATGAATAAAGATCTCACTTTTTGATCATTGGTCCTCAGTGTATGGAGGTGGAACACCGACAACACATGGGGTAGACTGTGACCGCGACTTTTTCTTAAAATGAAATAACAGAAGAACGTATAAATGCAAATCTTACCACTTTCTCAACCACCACTCGATTTTTGGCGAAAGTGCCTAAAAGCCGCCTTTTCCGTGGCGGAAAGAGAGAGAGAATCACCGCAACCCCTGACAAAACCGTTAAGGGCAAGTTGCCCTCAGAACAACAGAACAGACAGAGCAGAGAAGACATGGAAGAGACTGACAGACAGACTGTTTTCGGGCGAAAGTACCGAGAAGCGGCATAAAAACAGTTCTCTATAAGCATGACTTTATAACCGGACTGAACTTCGCCCATATACACGTGGTGCACTAGGCCTATCCGATTACTTCGCAGTATGTTAATTACAGCGGGGATTCGTCAGCACCGAGAGAGCGAGCTAAAGCCCGTTAAGGACAATTACCCCTCCGTGTGGGAAGGATTGGCTTGTGGGGTTTAAATAATTAATTCTATTTAGACACAGAGGAGAAAGCGGAGTTTGGAGCCATAGGCATACAGCGAATGCACACACACACACACACTCACGCACACACACACACACACCCACACACACACACAACCACACGCGCATACACGCCGCGCCAAACAGAGAGAGACAGACAGACAGACAGACAAGAGAGAGAGATCAGAGCGAACCGACAGACAGAGTGCGCAACACAACTACAACACAGAAGAGCAGGGTAAACCCGACTTGTTTGCACTGACAGCACAGACAGAGCGATCGCATGGGCCAAGTGTTGGTACACACGAACTGACACCATGCTACTAACACAGTAGTCTCTTCCTAACACGGACAGACTCAGGAGATGCGTATCACACTGGCAACACGTACAAAAGGTGTCAACATGGCCGGGTAAACAGATCTAAAACCACCAACAACAACAACAACAACAAAACCTGGACCTGGGAGCGGTTCCACAGATTCGTGACTTGACACACACACACACACACACATCACACACACAACACACACCACGACATGCACAGACAGTACACATATACACGCGCTCGCGCGCCTCACGCCTGCTGACAAAACGGAAGGCCAACAATCATATACTGGCTGGACCCCCCCGCCCTCCCCGCACCCCACTCCTTCACGCGAATTACAATATATTCTTCCATTTCTCGAACGTCTGTGCCGCCTGAGGGCCTGTCAAAGCGCTCCCCATGACCAGTTTTCCAAACACCGGTTTTATCATCATTCTTCTACTGACTTCCGACTAGTAAGTCTTTTTATTGCGCTGTTTATTGGGCATGTGTGTTATTCTAAAAAGGATAACCCGTTCACTGAAGAGCAAGCTCTCGCGCCATGAACACCACAAGTTTTTACCATACTTGCTTGCCAAGTATTTTTTTGAAAAAGAACTAGTGAAGCATGTTCGTTACCGCTGAAACCGAAAGAAGTAACTGCTTTCCTAGAAGAACAGAAACAGAAATAAGTGAACCGACCGCTTGGAAGGACGACATCTTAAAGGTTTGTTGGTTCAAGGGAATGAAAACTGAAGGCAATATTGCTGACCTAATATAGCCAATTTCAATATGTGTTTTGACTATCGCTGAGATGTTCCTTATTATAAATGGCCTGCATTGTTGAAAGCCGCCAAAGCAAAACAATCCATCAACGCGTGATTGTTGGGCGTTGGCTTGAGACAGCCCAAGTCAGTTTAAAAAACAAAAAACGCATAAACAAGGGCGGTTTATTTAATTAACGGCAGGTGAACATGTCTATTCGTATCTAGGAAACTCCCAACTTTCGTGTTTTTATAACTATCCTAATTCCCACAAGCTAGGAATCTGAATACATGAACGTGTAGCAACCGCCAAACCATTATAGGCATATGCAGTCAGAATAACGATTTTCGAATGTCCTGGCAAACAAAACTAATAGGGCTAGCAGACCTAGTACATCTCCAGTATGAGATGAGTAGTGTGTGGCCAGCACTCATCCTCTATAATAAATGCTCCAAAATACAATGACGGATGAACAACTACGGGCGATATCGAGCCCGCCATAAAAGCTCGGCTACAGCAGTAATTGCTGTAACTCTGCCAAAGCCTTTGCAATCCTGTTTGAGAAAAAGAGGAGCACAGCAAAACTAGCCAAACAACCCTAGTGATCGCTTGCCGCTCAAGACGTTCAAGCAACCTGCAATGCCGTGGCAAACTAGGTCAAATGACCCTATGTGATCGCTTGACTAGACTACAAAGCGCGCAGTCACCTGCAAAGCTCAGCGGCAAACTATGCCAAACGACCCCTATGTGAATTCACTTTGGGTTGATTGATTGCGCGCGAGGCACAACCTGTTATAGTCACAAAGCAAGAAGTGCACTAGGAGTTCCAACTTATTGTTTGTTGTGTTTTTGGCCAACCCACGCACCACGTCCCCCCACCCCCACCCCTGCCTGTCTATTGTGATGTTTGTGTTTGTTTGTGTTTGTTGTTTGTTTTTGGGTCCTGCACCCACCATGCACACGCCGCCCACCCCCACCAGCCCCACCCCCCCCACCACGCATGCACACACACAATTTCCTTCTAAGTTTTTTAACAAGTTATTCTCAAGTTCTTACTTAAGTACTTCAATCCTTAAGTCATTCTCAATTATTCCCCACTTTACTTAAGTTAACTTCTCAGGTTTTTAATTAAGTTGCGCGCAAGTTTTTAATAAGTTCTTGATCAAGTTATTAATGAAGTTTTTCTTGATGAGTCATCCTTTATGTACAACTAAGTTTTTAATCAAGTTCTTATAATTTACAAAAAAATACAATCTATGTTTTTATCTTAAATAGTAAATGTCGAAGATTAGTACACACTACGCCTCCCAAAAAAAACGCGTCATCGTTGAGATGTCCTTGCTCCTTAGCTACAGCGTTCTCTGCATAGATCTTAAGAAGGTCTTACATCCGAACGCAAAAACCGCATGGATTACAATTCTGTCTATGGAAATGTCTTTTATAAAGACTCCAGGTCTTTAATTTTATTGACTTTATCAATTTAATAAATATCGCCATGATTTTAATGTTATTAAAAAATTTAAAATATATTGCAATATAAATGGATCAAAATGATCTTTTTGTTTAATGGCGTTTTGGCGTCATTGTACATTTTCTCTGTATTTAACGGTTCAGGTTGTTTTAACTACTTTTGTTTTTGTGCCATTGGTTAATATTTTATAACCATAAAATAACTTGGCCCCCAGCAGCAGCAAGTCGCCAAAAAGGGCAACAGTTTTTAAGTTCAATAATCCATGAAGACTTTTGGGTCCCTTGAATCACAATGAGTATTTTATAGCTGGCATTGAATCAACTTGTTCTGGCGCTGGCGGTGTTTATTTTTTTTCATGAATGAGTCATATTCGTAACATTAATTTTTTTTGTCTGTCCACGCTGCTAAGTTTTTTTCCTCCCCCTGCTTCAACACCCCCAGGATTTTAATGGTCTCTTCCACCTGATTCAGTGTTTTCCTGCTGATTTTCTTGCTTTGTTACTTTCTCCATCCACCTGATCAGTTTTTCTGATTCTGCTTATTTTCTAGATCGATCATTTTGAAGGGAAAATAAAATCTATATGATTTAAAAGTTATTAATCCCATTATTAATTGGCGATAACCATGGTTCCAAATTTGCAGTATAGATCAACATCCTAGAGACACTAAGACGTTGTTAAAACGGATCCTGCGTTAAAAATCATACATAAAATCTTGTTCAGAACAATGGAGCAAATCTCTGCTAGTTTAGTGTACAAATAAGAACCTTTGCCCCACATTTTTTCACCCTTCTAGCCCCCGCTCGCTTCATACCTTTATGATCTTTAAAATGTCTGTGAAGACATTTTTGATCTGTTCTATGCTAATTCTTCCCGGGAACTGTTTTTTCCCCACATGCGCCAAAAAAAATACAGCCTCCCTTTTGGGCATAATAGCTGGTCTCAACTTGGCTTTCATAATTTCAGAAGGTTTGGGCCCCCCTTGTATTTAGGAGATCTCACTTTCATTTTTTTATATTTTTTATTTTTTTTTAAAAAAATGAGCACCGAAAAACTGTTACCAACCTTGTATACCTTTCTCTTTTTTGAGGCTAAGTGAGGAACCAACTTGGTAAAAGCTTGTTAAAAAAAAACCGCAACCCTTGGGCAAACTAGACTTTGGGGTTTCCCAGCAAAGCGATTGCTATCTTTGCAGCTTGGGGTTGCCACAAAAGATTTTCTAGTTAAGCAAGGAATAACCCCGACAATATAAATTGTAAAAAAAAAAAATACATTTAAAAAAAATGGCTTTACCCCAAATAATGAAGGGGCGCTGTGGTAAAAGCGCTTGCTTTTATGGCATAATTTTGCATTTTAAACGGGGGGGGACACGAAGAAAAACATAACAAAGCTATGGGGGAACTAGCAGCTGCACAAAACGCCCATAAAGGAAGACTTTAGCATTTTAAATTTTTTTAAAGACACACTAAAAACAGGGCTGCGCTTACACTTTTAAAATTTTACAACAATAAAACAAAAACAATAACAGGGAAACCAATCGGACATTGCCCCCCCAAAATTCAGTCTTTACACCACAGAAAAAAAAAAAGATGCAAAAATCGGGGTTTATTGCGTTTTGGTATACCTTTGTATTTTGTTGCACATAAATTGCTAATAAAAAATAACAAAAACTATTTTTCGCACCAAAGGGTATTGGGAAAGGGGGTCACAGCAATACAAAAGCTAAGCCAAGCGGCAGGGGTCAGTGAACAAACACAAAGGGAAAGGTTACTAAACAACAATTTGGGAAATTTTTTTAAACCTCCCCTAGAGAAACAAACCACACTTTGTTAATACACTCCAAAAGACACCCCTCAAATGGTCTTCTATATTTACCCTCTGATAGGATTAGACAAAAAATTTAAGTACGCACTCACAGTCATACATGGGTTTAAAATACAAAAAAGAAACCTTCCAAAAATGCTTCTGCGTTGCGTTCCATACGCTGATATACCACGAGGCCCCTTTCTTTTTCCCCGCATGATTTTAATCGATGATGAAAAGAATTTAAAAAGGGCCCAAATGAATCAAATTTTGTTGAAACATAGAGTTTTCCTTAAAAAGAGGCTTCCAGGGTTTATAGATCACAGCTTAGTCGAAAACTTTAACAAACAGTTACGAAAAACTTTTTCCAAACCCTATCACAGAAGCTGATTGCAATTCTCCAACACAGAATGGGTTTTAAAAATTTCCCTCAGTTTTTTCGCCAAGAATAATGAAGAATTTTAAAGGCCCAAAAACCCTACAAGCA
>JAFLJL010004778.1:0-15231 GCA_018398815.1 Conus ventricosus
AAAAAAGGGGGGAAAACTTCACGGCCGCGCGTGTGGTGTGGTGTGGTGTGTGTGTGGTGGGGTGTGTGTGTGTGTGGGGGTGTGTGGGGTGTGTGGTGTGGTGTGTGTGGTGAGAGGAGAGAGAGGGGAGAGAGGGGGGGGGGAGGAGAGGAGAGAGAGAGAGAGGGGAGTGAGTGTGGTGTGTGTGTGTGTGTGTGTGTGTGTGTGTGTGTGGTGTGTGGTGTGTGTGTGATGCTTGGGGAAAGTGTTGATGTTTGTTCTTCAGAATACAAAAATGAATAACGTTATCTCCATTATTATTTGTTTGCTGGGTTTGCATGCAACATCATTATTCATATTTAATATTTTTTTTAGTGATACCAAGTAGGCCTACACTGCATTTTTAAACTCTGACTTTCATCCGGTGATAAAAATTGTCTGCTTTCTGGTGGTCAGGAGTTTTTCCCCATGTTAAATGATATAATCACGAATAATCTTGGCTAATATTATCTTTTATTATTCTATCAGAGAGGAGGGAGAGAGGAGGGAGAGAGAGGGGGGGAGGGGAGAGAGGAGTGGGGAGAGAAAGAGAAGAGAGAGAGCAGGGACTCTAAGGTGTGTGTTGGTAAAAGGGCACTCATCTCTGTAAGGCCCCTAGTTGTTTGCATTTTTCGTTATTTTTGGAGCAAATGCCTAAGCCTTCTGGTCTGACTATGTCCATGGTTGCCTGATGATTTTGTTTTCTTTTGTCTTCAGGAGATGAATTGCCTAGTTTTCATTGTGTTCATCACGTTTTCCTGAAATAAATATGTTGAGATGTGAGAGAGGGGAGAGGAAAGAATGTTTTTAGAATGTAATCGTACAGGAACTATTAATGGCCCCCTGTAAAGAACTTCAAATTCTTGATTT
Organism: Conus ventricosus; assembly: GCA_018398815.1. NCBI lineage: Eukaryota > Metazoa > Mollusca > Gastropoda > Neogastropoda > Conidae > Conus > Conus ventricosus. Next base: position 889 of record JAFLJL010004778.1, read on the forward strand.
TTCCTGTGTCCAGGTTGCAGTTTAGACGTTGGCATTCGATGGAAGAACAGCGCTTGGTTGCTCTTAGGCCATCCACTTTGACGTGAGCTGTGAAACTGTCCAGTACCAGAAGCACCTTTCTGTTCTTTTGGTCCATGGAACGGTCAAAGTCTCTCAGCCATTTCTCAAATATATCCATGGTCATCCATGCTTTAGGGCTTGCTTCATAAGTCACAGGCAAGTTCTTTATCCCTTTTAAAGCAGCGTGGGCTACGGAATTTCCCAATGCCCAGCACACGACGTTTTTCAGTTCTGTCATACTGCAAAATCGCTACTGTGAGTCGGTCTTTAGATCATTTTCTGCCATGGCATTTTTCTGCTCTGAATGCAAGCGTGCGGTCTGCAGCATGCGCCAAAAAAGTCCCCGTTCATCCATTTTTGAAAATGTCATTTTTCATACCCGTTTAGTGTAGGTTTAAAAAGGGCATCACTGACCCAACAATCTGTAGCACACTCACCCACTGCTTCTCTCGCCGCTTATTTTTCTGAATGTAATGTCGTGCGAGCAGTGAAAGCGCCGAACCCAACCTTCAGAACATGTCCAGTCACAAAGCCCATATCCTTAGCGAACTCCTCCGCTTTCAATCTCAACACAGGGCCCGAGACAGGCTGTTGTTGGCCCCTTTCCTTTTTAAACCAACACAAAAGCGCACGGTTACTTTCGGCTCGTGTGGGGTCTCTCACCTTCCTCTTAGCATTAACCTCACCGCCATAGAATTTTTCTTTCAACTTTTCACTATTTTTCACAATGGAGCTGACTGTTGCCTGAGAAACATTGTACTGAGAAGCGACATCCACCTGTTTCTGTTTTTTTTGTTTCAAAGTTTTTTCAATAAAAGGGTTTTGCGTTTTAAAGAAGCACATTGGGGTTTCGCCATTTTGGGAGAAGGGAGATTACTCTAAAAAAAAATCACTACAACCGGAGCCCGGTTTGCCCGGGACTTGAAAATGACGTCACTACAACAGGAGATTTGTTTACATCCAGATTTTAAAATATCACACAACCGGCTAAAATTAACAAAGAATATGAACATTGGGGACCGGGACCCAAAACTTGTTCAGTCAAGCCGATTTATCAGTACATACGGCGTTCACTACATCCGAGTTCACTGTATATAAAATTAAAGGGACAAATCATTTGTACCCTTTAAGAGGTGGCTATTTCTCTATTTTAAAATTGCCTTTACAATATAACGAAAGATTTTGAACAAATTTTGTTGAAGCTGACAACATCAATAGGGTCAGTCTAAATAATGAAGGCGTTTATAGCATTTCAGCTTAATGAATTTTCATTTTAATGTCCATAAGGGCTGGAAAACCAAAGAACAAAATAATCTCATTTTCTTGTGACATTTACAAAGAGGACAAAGCATACCATTGTCATCAACATCGGTTTTGTATCAAAATTTATGTATTGCTAAATCCGATATTCCAAGTCTAAATTTTGCCACTATAAGTATTTAAGTGTCTATTTATTTCTAAAGTTATGTAAGGTTTCAGATCATGAGAATAAGTATCTTTAAAAATCAAACCTTTTACTATTATGCAAATGATTTAACCATTTTGCCAATGCCGTCAAAATGTTTTTGACGAAAACAACTTATAAAATGTTTAACATTTCCAACACCCTGATTTAGCCATACAAAACCAAAACCCTATTAAAAAAAACACATACGTACTTTACTAGACCAGTTATTTTTTCCTTAGAATCAAGATCATAAAGCAAATTATAAGCTTTACAAGGTATTCTGTACTCTTCCATGTGAAGAGAGAGAGAGAGAGAGAGAGAGAGAGAGAGAGGGGGGAGAGAGAGAGGGGAGGGAAATTATCATGCACAAAGATTATTCTGTTTTTGATCTTGTGGTTTATTATATCTCTTTTTTTCATATGAAGTGATATGCCTCCCACTTTACATATTAATTGAAACATATGTTAGGCCATTTTTTAGGTATATTTTTACTTACATGCACACACATATGCAAGCCACACTTTACATTATGGGTGTTTGCACACACCCCCACACACACACACACACACACACACACCCCACACACACACCCCACACACACACACAAACCACACACACACACACATGTATAGACTGCACCTTGGCTAGCATGTTTGCCTGAATGTTACAGAAAGCCTGGTCAGTTGGACAAGAACGATCGTCAGGAGGTCCTAGATAAGACTGGCTGAAGAAAGAGGTACGCTTTGAATCAAATCGTAGAAAATGTTTTGATGAAAGGAGAGCTACACACATTAAAGCAAGGTCTTGATAAAACTGAAGAAAAAAGAGATACACATTAAGTGGTTTTAGATAATGGACTGATCAGCGAAAGATAGATACTTTATCACGTCTTATAGATCATGGTGATGAGAGACAGAGATGTACTCTTTAAAGGTTTTGGTAATGATGAATGGCACTTAATTAGGTTTTAGATAATTGGCTGTGAGAGACAGAGATTTTTACACTTGAAAAACTCCTTGGAATGATGGATGATGAAGAGAGAGTTTTACTCAGTGTAGCTTAAACTCTGATGCCTTATTTAATTGCATTGTTATGGCCCCTTCTGAATGTAGAGTATAATGAAAACGATGTATACCTTTAGGCAACATTGCATGGTTAGACAAGTTGCAGGCAGCTAAGTATACTAAGAAGTACAGGGTTATGATGACTGGGTTCAAGTAAACTGAGCATAGTTTACTTTCTTTTTATTCCCTCTGTGACACTGCACTGAGTGGCCCACTCCCTCTTTGACATTCCATGGTGATTGGCCCACTCCCTCTTTGACATTCCATGGTGATGGCCCACTCCCTCTTTGACATTCCATTATGATGGCCTTCCCCCTCTTTGACATTCCAGGGTGATGGCCCACTCCCTCTTTGACATTCCATGCTGATGGCCCACTCCCTCTTTGACAATTCCATTATGATGGCCTTCTCCTCTGACATTCCATGGTGATGGCCCCCCTCCCTCTTTGACTTTCCCATGGTGATGGCCCACTCCCTCTTTGACATTCCATTGTGATGGCCACTCCCTCTTTGACATTCCATGGTGATGGCCACTCCCTCTTTGACATTCCATTGTGATGGCCCACTCCCTCTTTGACATTCCATTGTGATGGCCCACTCCCTCTTGTGATGGCCACTCCCTCTTTGACATTCCATTGGGGATGGCCCACTCCCTCTTTGACATTCCATTATGATGGCCTTCTCCCTCTGACATTCCATGGTGATGGCCCACTCCCTCTTTGACATTCCTGGAGATGGCCACTCCCTCTTTGACATTTCCATGGAGTGGCCACTCCCCTTTTTGACATTTCATTATGATGGCCACTCCCTCTTTGAATTCCATTGTGATGGCCCACTCCCTCTTTGACATTCCATTGTGATGGCCACTCCCTTTGTGTTGGCCACTCCCTCTTTGACATTTCATTGTGATGGCCACTCCCTCTTGTGATGGCCACTCCCTCTTTGACATTTCATTGTGATGGCCACCACCCCCCTCTTGTGATGGCCACTCCCTCTTTGACATTCATTGTGATGGCCACTCCTCTTGTGATGGCCACTCCCTCTTTGACATTTCATTGTGTGGCCACTCCCTCTTGTGATGGCCACTCCCGCTTTGACATTTCATTGTGATGGCCACTCCCTCTTGTGATGGCCACTCCCTCTTTGACATTTCATTGTGATGGCCACTCCCTCTTGTGATGGCCACTCCCTCTTTGACATTTCATTGCGATGGCCATCCCTCTTGTGATGGCCACTCCCTCTTTGACATTCCATTGTGATGGCCACTCCCTCTTGTGATGGCCACTCCCTCTTTGACATTTCATTGTGAATGGCCACTCCCTCTTGTGATGGCCACTCCCTCTTTGACATTTCATTGTGATGGCCACTCCCTCTTGTGATGGCCACTCCCTCTTTGACATTCCTGTGATGGCCACTCCCTTTGTGAGGGCCCACTCCCTCTTTGACATTTCATTGTGATGGCCACCCCCTCTTGTGATGGCCACTCCCTCTTTGAAAATTTCATTGTGATGGCCACTCCCTCTTGTGATGGCCACCCCCTCTTTGACATTCCCATTGTGATGACCACTCCCTCTTGTGATGGCCACTCCTCTTTGACATTTCATTGTGATGGCCACTCCCTCTTGTGAGGGCCACTCCCTCTTTGACATTTCATTGTGATGGCCACTCCCTCTTTGACATTTCATTGTGATGACCACCCCCTCTTTGACATTTCATTGTGATGACCACTCCCTCTTGACATTTCATTGTGATGGCCACTCCCTCTTTGACATTCCATTGTGATGACCACTCCCTCTTTGACATTTCATTGTGATGGCCATTCCCTCTTTGACATTCCATTGTGATGACCACCCCCTCTTTGACATTTCATTGTGATGGCCACTCCCTCTTTGACTTTTCATTGTGAGGGCCCACCCCCTCTTTGACATTCCATTGTGATGGCCACTCCCTCTTTGACATTCCATTGTGATGGCCCACTCTCTTTTAGACATTCCACAGAGGTGGCCCACTCTCTCTTAGACATTTCCATTGTGCTGGCCCACTCAACCTAGTTGAAGCGTTGAGCAATGATGACACCTCATGCTTTTATTTCTCACAAATGTTTGGCACATCGGTTTATTCTACAGTAAATAATGTTGCTTTTTCCCCTGCCCTGGGTGTGCTCTGAAATTTCCTGTGCTGGAATTATTGTTCAGGTGCAGATCCATCGCGGGGAGACAGCAAAGGTGAGGGAGGGGTGGAAGACCTGGAACGCCCAATCTGGAGATGATGAGCAAGCTGTTTGAGTGCACTGTGGAGGACCTCAAAGTGTCCAGTGAGTGGATGTCAAAAATATTCAAGTGAGAATGGAGGATCATTTTGAAAGTGTCCAGGGAGAGAACCTCAGAGAGTCCTGTTGAATGCACTGTGGTCTTCAAATTGTCAGTTGTGAGGTTATCAAAGTATCAAAGAATAAGGAAATGAAGCTATCCAGGCAATTGCACTCTGGAGGTCCACAAAGCATCCAAGTGGAGATCTCAAAATATCTCGTGAGTCACTGTGGAGAACCTCAAGCGTCCAGTGATGATCTTGACCCTTTTTTCTCTTCTAAAATTAAAATTTCGGTCAGCCTTTCGTTTGGCCAGTTTAGGTTGATCTGTTTGGACAGAAAAATGACCTCATTTAAACCTAAATTTATTCTAAACATTCTTGCCAAGGGGGTTAACAGTTTGACCTGTCTGTTGCAAAATTATGTGAGGCACTTTCAGATTTTTGAATCTTAGCAAAATTCAACATGTTTTTTTTCTTTGCATAACTCCGTTTTGAATGTCAGCATAAAGCACATACTGTAAACTACCTTGTTAGCGCCCAGTATCTAGTAAGCGCCCACCCCCCATTTTTGTTCAATATTGTGCAAAGGGTTAATACCTTGTTAACGCCCATCCCCCACTTTCCAATTTTGGGCTGTTGCCAATTTTTTTCCTGCCTTTTTTTAACGGATGCTATGGGTTGGGAGGGAAAGGGAGGTTACGTCGGCCTAAATATGATGTAAACAGTTTCATTTGACGTCATTCTGATTGTGACGAAAAACTCTGTAGATATCGGTTTTTATTTCACAGTGAAAATTCATTCCGTTTCTAAACGGGCTTGTGTCTTGGCTGTGTGATAGGAAACTCAAAATGCCACGAAGCAAATCCTACACTGTTGAGTTCAAGCTTGCAGCCTTGGATTTTTTAGATCATTTTGCGGAGGGAATGTTTCCAACTGCCCAAGAATTTGGTGTTACAGAAAAAGGATTCGAGAATGGAGAGAAAATCGAGATCACCTGATGCAGCATCAAACAGGAACAGAGAAAAAGAAACGAAGCTGCCCCAGGGGCGAGATTTTCGCTCTGAAGAAGTTGATCAAGGTGTCCTCGTTTTATCTTAATCAAGAACGAGCTGAGGGGAGAGTTGTGAGAAAAAGGACTTACAACGAAAGGCCATGGGTTTTGGGGGGCGCTCAAAGGGCTGGAAGGATTTCTCGCTTCCCCCATGTGGGTGAAGCGCTGGAAAAAACGGCATGGAATCTCCACCGGCGAGGCACTTGCACCAACCAAAAGGTGCCTGGGGATTTTGAGGAACAGTTGTTAGAATTTCGTCGCAGTGTACTTCGGGTGAGGCATCGCCATTTGTATCCTTTGCTGCATATCCTCAACATGGACCAGACCATGGTCAGGTTCGACATTTTTGCCCAGCCGCACCAACACATGGAAAGGCAAAAGTGGTACGGACAAGAAACGAAGGCTGAAAAAAGGGGGTTCACCGTAGCTTTGCTGGTGGCAGCGATGGGAAAAAAGTTTCCAGCCTTTGTATCTTTTCGTGAGAGAAATGGGCAAATCCCTAACCGAGTCCTCTCACTCCGGTGCCAGAATGCGGCAAACAGAATGGTGGATGACCCGGAGTCCTGTTTTTGGGATGGAGGGGTTTGGGCACTCAGACCAACGTTCCTGGTACTAGATCTTAGGACCAGGCGGCTGGGTGCGGGTCCAGGCGCTCGGATGTTGACCCGTTTGTTCCTGGGGCTGACCGCTCTCCCCCAAACCCAGGGCGTTAGCATAGTAAAACCATTAAAGGATGACCTGTTTGCGGGGTGCAGGGATGACCACCCCAGGTCCTAACAGCACCGGCAACCTAGGCAGCCATCACGGCAAGACGTCGTCATTTGGGGGGGCCAGGCAGGGCAGAGGGGTCGGTTACCATAGCACATCATTTCCCGATGTGCCATCTCCAAGCGCTGGTGGTCCGGGGAGGGCCAACACGAATGGTTCCCAAACAATCCAGGTCAATTGCCCCCCGGGGTGCGGGGGAATGGGAAGCAGGGGGGCGGGCAGACGGTCTTCTGGGGAGGGGAAAAGGGAAGTTGATTTTTGGGTGGGGGAAAGATGACTAAGAACAAGCGGACCTCCTCTTTGGGCAGTTTGCCTGAAGTTGAATTTCCTTTCGATTTGATGCAGACATTTTTGGTTTTGAAATTTTTATTCCCCCAACGATTTTTTTTTTTTTTTTTTTTTTGCTGTTTGGTATTATCTTTGAAATTTTTAAAAAAAAAATTAAAAGTGGGTTTTGGAAAAAGAGGAGAGAGAGAGAGAGAGCGGGGGGAGGGTTGGGTGTGTGTGTGTTGTGTGTGTGTGGAGAGGGGAAAATTTAAGTTTTTTGAATTGTATGTTTTCTTTTCTTCTTTAACTGAAAATGCCCCCCCGAAATCGGCAATCGGTTTCTAAAGGGGGGTTAGTACCTAGTTAACGCCCCCCCGATTTGAAGGAAAATTTTGTGCAAAGGGGGGGTGGGCGCTAACAAGGATTTTACAGTACGATTTTTTGAATTCTTTACCCATTTGTATGCTTATGAGGAATAAGTTTGTTTCAGAAAATTGTCCAACATTAACCCCCTGCTCAGATCTAAACCCCCAAAAATTAACGATTATGTTAGAGACCTTGGCAGGGGATTGGAAAAAACAGAGGAAACAAAACTCTTTCAGGCCCTCCAAACCTAAGGGTTTTCCCCTTACTATGTTGGTGGGCAAAAGAAGAAAAAAAAGTTCGTGCCGGCTGTACCCGGCCATTCGTATTTACCCCTTATACCTTTCAAAGAGTGAAAAGCCGTGGGCTTCTATGTATGTGCCATCCCAAGAAACATATTCTTTTGAGTGTTGGGACTTGTGAACCAACATTTTACGCAATTCATGAAAAACCTTGTTTAGAGTGTTCTCCTGTGCGATTTTGAGTTCTTGAAAGGAAAAAAATTTTTTTGAGATTGAATTTTACGTGGAAAGATTTTTTAAAAAACTTTCGGATGGTTTTTCGATGTATTTTTAAAAAAATTGTGGAATGAAGACTTGTGAGTTGATTTTAACGTGGTTTCAGCCCCGATTGGGGGCCCTTTGCGGGCGGCGGGGTATAAGCAAAATTATTTACCTACTTTACCAAGTTTGTTTTAAATTCCCCTTCTTTCAGTTGAAGCAAATCTATGAGCGGTGAATTTTTTTGAGTTTTTCATGCTACATCACCTGAAAGCTACTTGGGCACAGATAGAGAATGATTTTCAGTGGCCTCTGAACGTTTTTGGGGTTTTGAGTTGAATACTTAAAGAATCATGTTGTTTATGGTAGAAGACTTTAGAATATCCACTTGTATGGATTTCAAAGAATCCAAGTGTCAAGATCTCAAACTAGAGCAAGTGTAATGACTTTGAGTCTTCACGTGGGGAGGACTTCAGAGCTCCAGATGACACCCAAAGTATCCAGTTGAATGTATCTAAGTATCAAATGAGTGCATCTCTGGGAGTCAGGTGATTAGATTCCATGGTATCAAGGTGAGTGTGTCTCAAAATTATCAGATGGGTGCACTCTGGACTTCATGTTTCCTGGTGTGCAGAATTCGTTTTATTAAGTAAAGCAGAATTTATCAAAACTGGAACAAATTGTGCTTACAAACTATCCAGTCCTATCATTTTTATGGTTGTGTGTGTGTGTGTTGTGGTGTGTTGGTGTGTGTGTGTGTGTGGGGAGAGTGTGTGTGTGTGTGTGTGTGTGTGTGTGTGTGTGTGTGTGTGTGTGTGTTATCAGATACAGATCCTGACAAAATGAGCAATCCTGTCTGTATTTTGTAATTCTTGTGGGACTCCCTGTAACTGTAACTCGGCTCCTTGTATGGTGTTTCTGGTAGTTCTTTGAATTTTGTGATTTCTTTTTTAAAGTCACACACCAAATCTTGCCCGTGATATGTTTGTTCTCTCTTCCTACAAATCTTGACCTACTGTCCTAGCATCTATATTTTTCTCTTTTCCTTTCCTTCTATTTATGTCATCCTCTTTTGTTTTCCATGCTTATTTTTAAAAAAAAATCTTTTTCCTTTTTTCCTCAAAAATACTGTCGAAGAATACTAAATTCCAGCCATTAAACTTTCACCCCTTCTCACTTCCCTTTCTCTCAACCCTTCCCCCCCTCTTGCACCCAGCACACACCCTCCTCAACAGCCTCCCATCAGTAATGCTTGGATTGTTTTGTTGACAGCTGCAGTCATGAGGGTGACCTGAAACCCCCCAGCACACACCCTCCTCAACAGCCTCCCATCAGTAATGCTTGGATTGTTTTGTTGACAGCTGCAGTCATGAGGTGACCTGAACCACCAGCACACACCCTCCTCAACAGCCTCCCATCAGTAATGCTTGGATTGTTTTGTTGACAGCTGCAGTCATGAGGTGACCTGAACCCCCAGCACACACCCTCCTCAACAGCCTCCCATCATTAATGCTTGGATTGTTTTGGGTTTACAGCTGCAGTCAAGGGGGTGACCTGAACCACCCAGCACACACCCTCCTCAACAGCCTCCCATCATAATGCTTGGATTGTTTTGTTTTACAGCTGCAGTCATGAGGTGACCTGAACCACCCAGCACACACCCTCCTCAAAAAGCCCCCCATCAGTAATGCTTGGATTGTTTTGTTGACAGCTGCAGTCATGAGTGACCTGAACCACCCAGCACACACCCTCCTCAACAGCCTCCCATCAGTAATGCTTGGATTGTTTTGTTGACAGCTGCAGTCATGGATGACCTGAACCACCCAGCACACACCCTCCTCAACAGCCTCCAAACAGTAATGCTTGGATTGTTTTTTTTGACAGCTGCAGTCATGAAAATGACCTGAACCACCCAGCACACACCCTCCTCAACAGCCTCCCATCAGTAATGCTTGGATTGTTTTTTTGACAGCTGCAGTCTGAGGTACCTGAACCACCCAGCACCCCCTCCTCAACAGCCTCCCATCAGTAAAGCTTGGGTTGTTTTGTTGACAGCTGCAGTCATGAGGTGACCTGAACCACCCAGCACACACCCTCCTCAACAGCCTCCATCAGTAATGCTTGGATTGTTTTGTTGACAGCTGCAGTCATGAGAGGGCCCGAACCACCCAGCACACACCCTCCTCAACAGCCTCCCATCAGTAATGCTTTGGATTGTTTTGTTGACAGCTGCAGTCATGAGGTGACCTGAACCAACCCCGCAAAACACCCTCCTCAACAGCCTCCCATCAGTAATGCTTGGATTGTTTTGTTGACAGCTGCAGTCATGAGGTGACCTGAACCACCCCGCACACACCCTCCTCAACAGCCTCCCCTCAGTAATGCTTGGATTTTTTTGTTGACAGCTGCAGTCATGAGATGACCTGAACCACCCAGCACACACCCTCCTCAACAGCCTCCCATCAGAAATGCTTGGATTGTTTTTTGACAGCTCAGTCATGAAAATGACCTGAACCCCCCAGCACACACCCTCCTCAACAGCCTCCCATCATTTAATGCTTGGATTGTTTTGTTGACAGCTGCAGTCATGAGATGACCTAACCACCCAGCACACACCCTCCTCAACAGCCTCCCATCAGTAATGCTTGGATTGTTTTGTTGACAGCTGCAGTCATGAGTGACCTGAACCACCCGGGAACCTCCTAACCCCCATCGTAATGTTGGGAAAATTGGGAACGGGCATCGGGAAGGGACCTGCCGTTTCCCACTGATTCCAGACACAGATTCACTGGGATCGTGCCCGTCAAAAAGAGTAAGAACTCTTCTTGGCTGTTCTTCCAGATGGATCATTATGTGGCTGAAATTGTGAGAATAGTGTACGTACGAGAACATCTGAGAATATTTGTGTGTGTTTGTGTGCGTAGATAAATTTGTTCTGTTCTGGTTATTCTTCCCCGCTCCATTTTCACATCCTGCTCAGAATGACAGAGAATACATGCAACAGGTTTGTTTTCTAAATTTAAAATGTACACAGGCACTGATTTTGCCATCATACTGGCCTGAACTGGGAAAAAAAAAATTCTGATCTTAAAACAAAATGTTGCAAGGTAACATTTTGAATTTCATCTCCTTGATAAACAATGAGAATGATAGAAATTTTAGTGTGAATCTCCTGTACACTACATTTATTTATGTTTTGCACAAGTCAGCTCCTGTTTGTTGTAGACACGGTAATGTTGGTTAGTCATTTTGGCAACCTGTCAAAAAGAGTGTGAAACTGGATGAGGTCCAGTTGTGTGCAGTCCATGCTGTCTTGTCGAGGTATGGGATGGGCCCGAACCCACAGTCTTGTGACGCCAGAGAATGATGCCAACCACTGTGCCATGGTTGTCTCATGAAAACGTTTGAGGCGTTGATGACATTGTGGTGCTGAACAGATTTTCCATTATTTTGGTTTTGGGTTTGAAGATGACGTCATATTGTCTCTTGTTCTGTAAAAATTTAATGACATCAGTCAGAAACTAGGGGCTTTTGCAAAAAAAATGGAAAATTTAATGTGTAAAAGATTGTCTAAGCCAGAGTGACAGACAGTATGATATCTTTTGAGTGTTGTTGCCGTTTTTCTTAAGACAGGCAGTAGACGTGATCTTGTTTGTGTGTTTAAACACACATGTAAACGTAAACTTCATGTAAATTGGGGCCGCTGGTTACCTTGACTTTCTGACCTCTTTTTTCTTTTTTTTTGAAGGGGAAAAAAAGGGGGGGTGTGTTTTGGGCATGCCGCTTTCCCCCATAGACTATTGTCACACAACTGAAATTCTTTTCCATATGTCCCCCCGCCTCAGAGACTTTTCTTTGGGGAAATTTATTGATAACATCATAAAAATCTGGCCCTTCTGCAGACAGAATGCACACTGGATGCTTATTTAGAGGTTTTTTTCCTGAAATTTAAAGGGAACTTGTTCCCCCCCCCAGTGCTTTATCAAAAGGAGATTGATGTGGGAAGTATTCTATCTAAAAACAAATAACACCAAAAATAAATTTAAAAAAAAAAAGAAGAGAGTTGTGGGCTCACGCATATTTTACGCACTAGAAACGAAAAAGGAGATTTTATGCTAGGGTCAAAGGGGCATTTTTACATGGGGAAAGAAACAGGAAATTTATGCATAGGAATCAAAATGGGGGCAGTTTTTCTTTCGGAAACAAAAAAGGGTGATTTAGATGGAATCAAAACGGGACTTTTTTACATGCGGGAACAAAACAGGATGATTATGCAAGGAATCAAAGGGGGACAATTTTATGTGCAGGAAAAAAAACAGGATGTTTCTATGCATTCAAAGGACAATTTTACTTGCAGGAAAAAAAACAAAAGATGATTCTAGCATAGGAATCAAAGGGGGACAATTTTGCATGCGGGAAAAACAAAACGGGATATTCATGATGGGAATTTAAAAAGCGGAAAATTTTTACATGCAGGAAACAAAACAGGATGATTTATGTTTTAATTAAAGCAGGAAAATTTTCTTACAGGAAAAAAACAAGATGTTTTTATGCTGGGAAATCAAAGGGGGACAATTTTATTGTGGGAAACAAAACAGATGTTCTATGCATAGGAATCAAAGCGGAAAATTTTAAAAGCGGAAAAAAAAACAAATGATTCTATGCTAAAATCAAAGCAGGAAAAATTTTACTTCAGGAAAAAAAAACAAGATGCAGGAAACAAAACAAGAGATTCTAGCTAAGAATCAAAGAGGAAAATTTTATTCAAATAAAAACAAGATGATTTTTTTAATAGGAATAAAGCGGGAAAATTTTACTTGGGGAAAACAAAACAAATGATTTTTTGCATAGGAATCAAAGCGGGCAATTTTACTTGCTGGAACAAAACAAGATGATTTTATGCTAAAATCAAGCGGGACAATTTTTTTTAAGGAAACAAAAAAAATATTTTATGCTAGAAAAAATAAAGGGGGGGGGGGGGCTTTTTACTTGTAGGAAAAAAAAACAAGATGATTTTATGCATGGGAAATAAAAGGGGGACAATTTTGCATGCGGGAAAAAAACGAGATTCTATGCATGGGATCACAGCGGGACATTTTGCATGCAGGAAAAAAACAGGATATTCTATGCATAGGAATCACAGTGGACAATTTTGCATGCGGAAACAAAACAGGATGATTCTATGGCAGAACAAAAAGGGGGATTTTTTTAAAACAAAAAAAATTTTTTTAATACAACCAAACGGGGATAAAATTTTTATGCGGAAGAAAAAAGAAATGATTTTATAGTAGAAAACAAAAGTATCTTTTTAGCACTAAAGTTTTCATGAAAAAAATTAGGCACAGAACATTGAAGTAAGAAGGGAATAATTTTATGACAGAATCAAAATAGGACAATTTTATTTTCCCGGAAACCAAATTTCATGATTTTATGTAAAAATCCCCCCCCCCCCCCCCCCCCCCCCAAAAAAAAAAAAAATTGTAATTGCAGGAAAAAAAGAGGAGGCAGTTTTGTACAATTTTAAAAAAGAGAGAGAAAAAGGAGAGAGAGGAGAGAGAGAGAGAGAGAGAGGAGAGAGGAGATTTTATGTCAGGACCCAAAATGGAAGGTTTTTTTTCCCTGTGATCAAAAAACTTTTTAAATCTGTTATACCTCTTTTCTTTTTATTTTTTTGCAGTACATTCCCCTGTGTCTTTTCCCAGCACATAAGAGGAAATGTATTTTACTGCTGTTTTACTGTCTACCGTGGTTTTTTTGTATTATTGGGGTGGTGTGTGTGTTGTGGGTGTGTGTGTTGTGTGGTGTGTGGTGTGGTGTGGTGGTGTGTGGTGTTGGTGTTTTCGTTGTTTTTGTTGTTGTTGGTGGTGTGTGTGTGTGGTGTGTGTGGTGGTGTGTGTGTGGTTGTTGTGTTGTTTTTGGGGGTGTGTGTGTGTGTGCGTTGGGGGGCGTGCTGCGTGGGGTGGGCGGGTGGTGCGTGGTGTGGGTTGTGTGGTGTGTGTGTGTGTTGTGTGTGTGTGTTGCCCTTGATTTACATTAGTGATGTTGTTGAGGTTAAACACCCCTTGGTTAATGTACAGAGAGCTGAATCAGTGTGTGGTTCAGGTATCCGGCCAAAAGTGCCACCAGAAAACCCTGGAGGAAAAGTCTTTTAATCCCAAAACCATCTGTTAAGTGCTGTCTGAAGGTGGGTTTTAGTCCATTCTTTTGGCTGTCTTTTTTTAAAATTTTTTTTTTTCGTTTATCCTACCCCCCCCCCCCCCCCCCCCCCCCCTCACTTCATGCTGCTCTCCGGCCTCCTATACCCGGACACCCCGGGTTATTTTGTTGTTGCCCCAGCATTGACAGTCCAGGGCGGCGAAAACAAATCCTCAGGCATCCCAAAGGGGACCTGGGCTGCTGCCTGTGTAGGGTTTTTGGGGGGTTTTGGGGGCTTGGGGGGTTCAGAAAAGTAGCCGGGGGGAAAGGGGTAAAGGAAAAAGGGGCTTGGCGGGGAAAGCTTTTTTTCCCCAAAAA
>JAFLJL010004779.1:5000-10000 GCA_018398815.1 Conus ventricosus
AATTTACAGAATCCTTCGGGGAAAAACAATTGCACATTCACACAGACCTTTGCTTTAGGGACAAAATACTAACCAGGCACACCCTCTTTTTTGCGCATAAAAAACTGATACCCCTTTTTCCTTTCCACTGATTTTTCAAAAACCAATAATGAAAAAATTGAATATATTACTATGGGGAAAAACAAAATTGACTGCGGGTTTCGTGCAAAATAAAAAAATTAAAGTTTAAAAAAACCTTTTGGGGGTAGCAAATCCTTAGGGGAAAAAACTGACTTTTCAAGCCAAGCCCGTTGTCAAAGTGAAAAGAAGAGACAGTGTAGACAGGAAAGCCAGTGAAAATTGGGGTGAAAAATTTTTCATTTTTGATTAAGTTGGACCAGAAAAAAGTCAATGATCACTGTTCAGGTGATTGGCTCACACAGACACACACTACAGTTCACAAAAAAGACCCCAAACCAAAACCACCCCCCCCCCCCCCTCCCTTACCACCACAACCCCCCCAAAAACACAACCCCAAACACACCCCACCACCACCCTGCACCAACAACACACAAAAAAAGGAGGGAAAAAAAGGAAAAATTCACTTTTTAAAGCCTCGAAAGAAAGAGTAAAAAAAAGGAAGGGGACAAGAGATTAAGGCAAAAGGGGCCAGCTAACGTCATGATCTGATGTTCACCCAAGCGGGTTTGGGGTGCCCAAGCGCTATGCAAGGTTCCCTGTGTTTTTGACACAGGGTCTCTGGGTTCTGCCACACTGCGCTATCTTCGCATGACTGTACTGTGATATGGACAACAAAATGTTGGCCGACGGGGTTTTTTAGCCCACTTCATCGACCCAGGTGCTCTAAAAAAGCGGTCGGCCAATGACGGTAGTCAAGAGGGAAAGGGTCCAGGGGAGATAGATTTGGATGAATTTCGTGGGTGTATCGGGGGAAAGGGGGGAAAATTAGACATGTTTTGGTGAAGTTTAACAAGTTTTTTCCCTTGGTCCTACCGACACACCAAGGCATCGTCAATATACCGTTGAACATGCCTTTTTGGTTTCCTGTGTAAGGCTGAGAGTTCTCCCCACGAACCCTACAAAAAAGCATGCAAAGCTGGCCCCTTTTTTTGTGCCCATGGCGCCCCTCTTGCTTAGTAGGGCAGCCTCAAGGGAAACGAGTTCAGGGAGAGAACCCTTCTGCACGGGGGATGGGGTGGAGTGAAGGGGTTTTTATTCCCTCGTCCACCCAACTGTTCCAAACTCCCACCACCGTCTTCTACAACCCACTGACTCACAGCATATCTCCTTTCAACTCCAGCCACCCATCCTCCACCAGGAACATATACCCCATCTCAGTTCCCAAAAGGGCCCGGGGCCCTTTCAGAAGAGCAGGGCTTTGGATTTAGGCCAGAAGGGGCCCCCTCTTCATAGCCCCCATACCCAGAGGGTATTTTGCAGACAACCCTTTAGGGCATCCACCACCGACAGAAACCCTGAACCAAAAGCAACGGGAGGAGAGATCGTCGGGGGAGTCATCCCATACCATCCTCACAACCTACACTGCAGAATCCTACGTGAAAACTTTTGTCTCCTCCAAAAAGACCCAGACCCCAAACAATCTTTTCCAAACCCCCCGAGCTTTTTTTAGGGGAAAACCTGTGACATGTTTTTGGGGGGTCCAAGCTTTGACCGCAGGCCACCCATCAACCTCACCCGGTCAGACCTTGGGGGGACAAAAAATGCAAACGTGCCCATTCATAGACACTTCACTACAGTGGGACCCACTGGCACTTCAGTGAGGTCCAGTTTTTAAATGCCAGTCAGGGGCTAGGTAAACCTTTACCTGCACCCCTGCTCCAAGCGTATATTGGGGGGACCTACCGCTCATTTGGCCACCGCTTTCAGAGCACCTGAGTGATGAAACTGGGGTAAAACAACCCATCGCCAAAATTTTGTTGGCCCTATCACAGCTACAGCATGCGAAATAGCACTGTGGGAAACCCCAAGACCGTGTGTACAGAAAGCACATGGGAACCTTTCACACCCTTGGCACCACACAGCCAGCTGGGATAAAAACGAGTCACTGACTCTAGCGAGCCAGGCCCTTCTTTTTTCTCTCTGTCCTGTCCTTCTTTAGCCTCTGTTTCTTTCATAGGGTAAATAGTAATATTTTCCATTTTTTTTCCCCCCCTTTTGTGTGTGTTGTGTGCAGGTGGGGGTGGGGGGGGTGTGTGTATGGTTTTGTGGGGGTTTTGGGGGAAGGGGGGGGGGGGGGGGGCGGTTTTTGTTGGGCTTTGTGTGAACTGTATGTTGCGTGGAGCTCAATACACCTGAACATGATCATTGACTTTATTCTGGTCCAACTTAACTTAAATGAAATGTTCTCACCCAATTCTCACATAGCTTTCCTGTCTACACTGTCCTCTTCTTTTCACTTTGACAACGGGCCTATGGCTTGAAACGTCAGTTTTCTCACTAATGGATTTGACTACCACCAAAGGTTTTTATAAACTTTATTATTTTTTCATAGTTACTATCGGTTTTATTAATGATTGAAATTATATCATGATGAATGACTGTCGTGGTCGCTGGTTTTATTGGTGCATTGTCACTAATTGATTGATGTCTTAATACTTTGATTTCTTCGAGCACTGTAACTGCAAGGTGATAAATGTGAGTCTGGATTACTGTTGATCATATTGATGTATTGCTTTTTATTCAAATTTATAGAAATTTGTTTAGCATGTGATATTTTGGATAGAAAAATGGAATTATAAATCTCTCTCT
Source organism: Conus ventricosus (assembly GCA_018398815.1). Taxonomy (NCBI): domain Eukaryota; kingdom Metazoa; phylum Mollusca; class Gastropoda; order Neogastropoda; family Conidae; genus Conus; species Conus ventricosus. Next base: position 7,770 of record JAFLJL010004779.1, read on the forward strand.
CTCTCTCTCTCTCTCTCTCTCCTCTCCTCTCCTCACTCTCTCTCTCTCTCTCTCTCTCTCTCTTCGTTATTTACGCTGCGTTTCGATGGATTGTCGCTTAATTAATAATTTTAGTTTTGGGTAGTGTATGAATGGTCAAAAAGAAAACAAAAAAGATGGAAAGGGGGAAAGGGTAAATATACTCAGAGGCATAAAAAACGCGAAAACAAACTGTATAGAAATTTTGATGTAATTTGGCTACCGATTCCTTTGAACTGGTAATAGAAAGTGAGAAAAAGCAATCGAACACCGCAAAAGTGTCCTTTCAAAGTTCATTCTGGTAGAAAATAAGGTCACATGAACTTGACCTTGACCCTGTGTTAACAGCAGAATGTCAGTATCTGGTGTGACCACCTCGAGCATTGATCACAGCTGTGCACCTCCGGTACATCGAGCGCACCAGAGTGTTGGTCTGCCTCTGGGGGACTTGCCACCACACCTGGCCCACAGCAACAGCAAGCTGAGCTGCTGTCTGGGGTCTGGGTTGAGCTGGTTCAACTGCCTCTGAAGGGCATCCCAGAAATGCTCTATTGGGTTAAGGTCGGGAGAACGGGCTGGGTGAGGGAGCAGATTGATGTTGTTCTGCCTCAGGAAGTTCTGCGTAGCACGGGCAGTGTGCGGCCTTGCGTTGTCCTGCTGAAACAGGTTCTGTGGATGCCACTGGAAATGCGGCAGGATGTGGGGCCTCAGAACTTGGTCGATGTAATGAACAGCAGTGACCCCGTTACCACGTCCTGGACCCACATTCTGGAAGATGACTGGCCCAATACGGCGATTTATGCCGATAGCCCCCCAGATCATGATGCTTTCACCACCCCATGGGTCCCTTTGGGTGATGTTGGCATCCGTGAAGCGTTCCCCCGCTCTTCTCCAGATCCGGATGCGGCCATCGCCTGGTCGAACGCAGAACCGGCTTTCATCACTGAAGAGACTCGGCCCCATCCCGATGGCGCCAATGCACGTGATCTGTGCCCACTGCAGACGGTTCTGGCGATGCTGGAGTGTCAGGATAGGTCGCCGGGCTGGACGCCTGCATTGGAGACCAACTGTGTTGAGTCGGCGACGCACGGTCCTGTTGCTGATTGGCCTGCCATGGTTGCCGACGGTTTCCTGGCTGTGTTGGCAGCGGTTTGGTAAGGCTCCCGTCGATGCTGACGAAGAAGATGGCGGTCTGGGCTGCTGTGGTGACCCTCGGTCTGCCGCTCCTCGTCTGTCATCATGGTGTTTCTTGCTTGAAAGCGGTCCAGAAGGCGATAGACGGTGGAAATGTGGACTCTGAATGCGATAGCGACCTGCCTCATTGGAACCCCGGCCTGCAGTTGCCCCATTGCTATGCAACGATCTTGACGAGAAAGTCTCGGCATTATGTTGGCGCCTCTGGAAGGGATGATTTGAACTTTTTGGGGTTTGGAAATTTATAGCCCCACAATGGGGGCCACATTGAGTTGCAATTCACATTGATGCACGTGGCGTAGGTAGTCCACATGGCAAATGCACTCCTCGTGCCAAAAACGCTGACCCGGCAACATTCACCCACTGTTACGAGGTTACAACCGGCCAAGACACCACGTACGCTAATGTTGCACGTGCCAACGACATTGCTTACGTCCTGTTCACAATGTGAACAATCGTGCACTGTCTCTATTTTTTTCGCGTTTTTATGCCTCTGAGTATAATAATGGCATCTCTCTCTCTCTCTCTCTCTCTCTCTCTCTCTCTCTCTCTCGCACACACACACACACACACACACACACACACACACACACCACACACACACACACACACACAACACACACACACACACACACATACACACACACACACCACACACACACACACACACACACACACACACACACACACACACACACACACACATCACACACACACCCGCGCACATGCACACCACACCACACATCATGAAAATGTGTATATTATGCTGGAAGCTGCTACTGAAATTATTGCTCATGCTTAATCACATCATATAAATGTGTTTGATTATTGATGCATTATTGCAATTATATCTACATTGCTGTATCTAAGAAAAATAATTTATTTTTTCCTCTTCATCTTCCTTATCATCCTTCATTAATTTAAAAAAATTGTTGTCAAAGTTGATTCTCTCGTCTCTCTCCTCTCTCTAATCTCATCCTCTCCACTCTCTCTTCTCTCTCTCCTCTCTCTCTCTTAAA
>JAFLJL010004779.1:12500-14818 GCA_018398815.1 Conus ventricosus
TCTTTTTCTCTCCCACCCTTTCTCTCTCTTTCTGTCTTCCTCTCTCTCTTTCTCTTCCTCCCTCCCTCCCTTCCTCTCTCTCTCTTCTCCCCTCTCTCTCTCTCTCTCTCCTCTCTCTCTCTCTCTCTCCTCTCTCTCTCTCTCTCTCTCTCTCTGTTAGTGCGTGCATAAATTTGCTCTAGCGCGCGCGCGTGTATGTGTGTGTGTGTGTGTGTGTGTGTGTGTGTGTGTGTGTGTGTGTGTGTGTGTGTGTGTGTGTGTGTGTGAGCGAATGAGAAGTTAAGGAATGTTAGAAACAAAATCATATTCAATAAGAAGATAACCATGGTAACTGGCTGCCGAAACAGTTAGAAATAGAAACCATTATCAATTTGACTGGGGACATTGAGTCCTGTTAGCTTGTCTTCTAAATCCTACTTTCGTCCAGGAGAAACATTGCCATCTAGCTTGGCCATCTTGACATTTTTCGTTCTGGTTTTTTCTCATTGTTGCAGTGGTCACCTACCTTCATTCTCTTGAATGGTTGTCCCGACAGGACTATGACGATTGATAAGTTTGCATGGAAAAGCCGAATATAACTAAATCAGACAGTATATGACATATTGTATAATCCATTGAAGATGCTAATTGCGCTACTTACCCGCTGCATCGTCAGAGCAATACTCAATGTTTATTTCCTTTCATGCATATTTGGGGTATGGAGGATAATTACAATTGGCAAACGGTCATCAAATAGAACTTCCAAGACAATCAAATGAACACTCACGCAAACTGCGTTGTTGAAAAGTTGAAGATAACGCTCATGTTCCTTAAGCAAGGTGTTATTCCATCTACAAGCAGGGCTAGTTAAGGTACCTGACTTAACTTTGTGAACTTACAGACTAGGCGAATTCAGCCGAAATTTCTTTGATGACTGCTTAACAACAAAGTTTTATACATTAACTTTCAGATATTGTTTTGGAAGAAAGTTATGGCGTAAAGCTGTATATTCAGAGCAGGCAGAGGCAACCGAACTTATCACCTACTTCATTCATACTGTATTTTCTACATATTCTTCTTTCTCTCAACAACCCAAGTTGCTGTTCCTTTTCTCTTTCAAGCTTGTGAATACGAGAAAAAGAATTTCATTAAAGCATTGATCTTATTGGTAAAGGGGAGTTGTACAACATTTCTTCCAATGAATAAGATTTTAAAGGTTTGTAATTAAGACATTTGTTCCCACTTTCAAGACTCTTGCCAAGTTCAGATCAACAAGCCTTTAAAAGTATTTCCTACATTATTACACATATACTACTCATGAAAGTTCTGTGAATCCCAAACGCATTCATACGTTTCTGGCAAAATTGCTTCAATGCTGTCAACCCTTTGCGACGTCCTAGCTAATTTGTCAAAAAGCGAGGCACGGTTGAGCGTGATCATGTGAAAATCAAAAGCGGCACGCATTGTGTGTTGTCTGCGATGGGAAGGGATGGTGCTTGATGTCCCGTCTCTCACACACACAGGTGTCTGTGGTGCCAGGTTCTGGTGCTGATCACTGACGGGGAGTCCCATGACCCCATAGACACCAGACACGCTGCCGCTCGCCTGACTGCTGCTCTGCCTGGCTGTCTGGTGCTGGTCGTCGGCGTGGCAATCAGGTCAGTAGGGCTGGTGATGGTGATGATGATGATGATGATGATGATGATGATGGTGTGTGGGTGACAGTGATGCACTTGTGGTTGTGATGTGGGGGTTGGTAGTAGTGTGGAAGTGGTGGTGTCAACGTCGTAGTGATTGGCAATGTAGGGTGATATTGATATACAGGGTAACGTGGGAGTAACAGCGGTGTGGTAGTTGTGGTGACGGTGTCGAAGTGGTGGTGTTGGAGATGTTCTGATGGCAGTATAGTGTTGTGGTGATGGTGGAGTTGATCGTAATGTACTGGTGACGTGAAGATCTTGATGTGGCGAGGGTGTTTTGACAGTGATATTGATGTGGTGATGGTGACGTTGTGGGCATAAATACGCAGAAATCTTAATATGATTAGAACGATGTGGTGTGATTGTGATGTCGTGATGGTGATGTTGTGGTTATCACGACGTGGTGATTTAACTTGGAGGTGACGTGGTGTGATAGTAATGTGTGGTGATCGTGTTTTGTGACAGTAATGTTGTGGTGACACAACCAGTGATTTTGACGTGGTGAGGGATGTGGTGGTGGTGAAAAATGTGATGGTGAAGAGTAGCCATAGCCGTAGGTGCGTACTTTTAGCTGTTGTGATGGTCTAGATCTGCAGCAGCAACAGCACAACAGCAATAGATATCGAAATGATCGGACTG
>JAFLJL010004780.1:7500-10000 GCA_018398815.1 Conus ventricosus
AGTGTTCTATGCTACATGGCATGGAGGACTGCCTCAATGGCAGGCAGTGTTCTATGCTACATAGCATGGTGGACTGTCTCAATGGCAGGCAGTGTTCTATGCTACATAGCATGGTGGACTGTCTCAATGGCAGGCAGTGTTCTATGCTACATGGCACGGTGGACTGTCTCAATGGCAGGCAGTGTTCTAAAGCTACATAGCATGGGTGGACTGTCTCAATGGCAGGTAAATGTTCTATGCTACATAGCATGTGGGACTGTCCCAATGGCAGGCAGTGTTCTATGCTACATGGCACGGGGGACTGTCTCAATGGCAGGCAGTGTTCTATGCTACATAGCATGGTGGACTACCTCAATGGCAGGCAGTGTTCTATGCTACATCGCACGGTGGACTGTCTCAATGGCAGGCAGTGTTCTATGCTACATGGCACGGTGGACTGTCTCAATGGCAGGCAGTGTTCTATGCTACATAGCATGGTGGACTGCCTCAATGGCAGGCAGTGTTCTATGCTACATGGCACGGTGGACTGCCTCAATGGCAGGCAGTGTTCTATGCTACATAGCATGGTGACTGTCTCAATGGCAGGCAGTGTTCTATGCTACATAGCATGGTGGACTGTCTCAATGGCAGGCAGTGTTCTATGCTACATAGCATGGTGGACTGCCTCAATGGCAGGCAGTGTTCTATGCTACATGGCACGGTGGACTGCCTCAATGGCAGGCAGTGTTCTATGCTACATAAAGGCAGTGTTCTATGCTACATAGCATGGTGGACTGCCTCAATGGCAGGCAGTGTTCTATGCTACATAGCATGGTGGACTGCCTCAATGGCAGGGAGTCTTCTATGCTACATAGCATGTGGACTGTCTCAATGGGAGGCAGTGTTTCTACGCTACATAGCACGGTGGACTGCCTCAATGGCAGCAGTGTTCTATGCTACATAGCATGGTGGACTGCCTCAACAGCAACCTGTCGTGTCCACTGAACAGTTCTCTCCCTGGAGACGAAGGTCGACTCTGGAAGGGCATAAAGACATGGTTCTGTTTATAATACAGCACTCATCGGTTTGTGTTTATGTCAGTGAAGGCTTTTCTTGATGTCAGTGAAGGCATTTCTTGATGTCAGTGAAGGATTGAACATTCTGACTTCAACGTCGTTCTTTTCATTCCTTCTCTCTCCACCCCCCCCCCCCCCCCTCTCATCCCCCTTCCTTCCCTCATTTCCTCCCCCTCCCCCTCTTTTCCAACCCATTGCTTTTGAAATCTTTGTTATGTGAATTTCACAGTGATTAAGAACTTGTTTACCTGCATTTTTTCTCTATGTAATCATTTATGTCTGTCTGTCTGTTTCTTATTGTCCTACGTGTAGAAGACCTAGAGGTCTAGGCCAGTTGTTTTAGCGTTTGTTATGTCCATTTGGCAGGCACAGTACTTCACCATTTGTTTTCAGCCACAGGCACAGTATTTCACCATTTGTTTTCAGCCCCTAGCACAGTATTTCACCATTTGTTTTCAGCCACAGGCACAGTATTTCACCATTTGTTTCAGCACCTAGCACAGTATTTCACCATTTGTTTTCAGCCGCAGGCACAGTATTTCACCATTTGTTTTCAGCCACAGGCACAGTATTTCACCATTTGTTTTCAGCCACAGGCCCAGTATTTCACCATTTGTTTTCAGCCACAGGCACAGTATTTCACCATTTGTTTTCAGCCACAGGCACAGTATTTCACCATTTGTTTTCAGCCCCTAGCACAGTATTTCACCATTTGTTTTCAGCCACAGGCACAGTATTTCACCATTTGTTTTCAGCCACAGGCACAGTATTTCACCATTTGTTTTCAGCCACAGGCACAGTATTTCACCATTTGTTTTCAGCCACAAAGCCGATCAATTTCGGTACAGATCCGACAACAAGCCGAACCCGGTCATCAAAGTGATCTTCCCAACGAAGGTGGAGTGGGTGGACGGGGGTGGTATTTTATTCGATCACTATGAGAAACAAATATTTCAACCAGGTTTTCTCATAGTAATACAGGTAGCTAAAGATCTGAAACAACCATAGCCGAAGTGTCGATGAGGCATCAAGATCAGGGGGGAGAACTGGAACAGTATCAATATACATGAAGATCGGGTGTGTGTGTGTGGGGGGGGGGGGGGGTGGACAGTATCAATATACATGAAGATTCAAAGGGGTAAAATAGCTGTGATTATCTTGAGGTAGCTTTTGAGACATTAAGATAATTTTGTGCGGAGGATTACGGTCGGGTTTGATTGACGTAAAATAATCCTTTTGGACCGTGACGGTGTCATCCGAGACTGAAGTCCTTCAGGAGTTCTTCAAAGGCCGGAATAGCTCAGTTGGTAGAGCGCCAGACTCGTAATCTTTGTGACCCTGGGGTTGCGGGTTCGAATCTCCGCCGGTCTGTTTCGGCACAGGGGGATTTTTCCCTCGGAGTTAACATGGTTCTGATTCCATTTCCCATACAGTGCTTCGAATGA
>JAFLJL010004780.1:12500-20000 GCA_018398815.1 Conus ventricosus
ACACACAACGCACACACACACACACACACACACACACATGGTTTCGTGCTTAGACATCATTCCTGAAAGCAGAATGTTGCTGTCTTAATAAGGCTAAAACGTCCTCGCTAAAAACTCACTGATGACGATGAGAGTCTAGCGGGGGAAAAGAGAACAAGAAGAGGGGGAAAAAGGAGGGGAGGAGGTAGAGGAGGAGGGAGGAGGGAACAAGCCGAACCCGGTCATCAAAGTGATTTTCCCAACGGGGGTGGATGGGTGGACGGGGGGGGGTATTTTATTCTTTCACTATGAGAAACAAAATTTCAACCATTTCCCCTCTATAATACAGGTGCAAAGACGAAAAAACCAAGCCGAAGTGTCGATGGGGCATCAAGATCAGGGGGAGAACGGGAACAGTATAAATATCATGAAGATCGGGTGTTTTGGGGGGGGGGGGGGGGGGGGGGGGGGGGGGGTACATATCAATAAACTGAAGATTAAAAGGGGGTAAAATAGCTTGTTTATCTTGGGGTAGCTTTTGAGACATAAATAATTTGTGGGGAGGATTGGGTCGGGTTTGTTGACGTAAATAAATCCTTTTTGGCCCGGGGGGGGACGGGTCACCGAGACTGAATCCTTCAGGATTCTAAAAGGCCCGGAAAAGCTCAGGGGTAGAGCGCCAGACCGAATCTTTGTGACCCGGGGTTGGGGGTTCGAATCTCCGCCGGTCTGTTTTCGGCACAGGGGGGATTTTCCCCGGGGAGTTAACAGGGGTTCTGATTCCATTTCCCATACAGGCTTCAAGAACTAAAACCGAGGTTCCTGGTGAACGCAAACACTTGCCGCACGTAAAATCCCTCCCAAACTTTTGGAAGAGAAGGCCTTTTTGGCCTTGCAAGGATACACGTTACGCAGAGAGAGCATGCACCTGCGGAGAAATTGAAGAAAAGGGAAAATAAAAATTGAGTGAACGATAGGGAAAAAAAACTACTGGATGACAGGGGAAAACGACTGAATGAAGCGTCAGCTGGCAGCTTTTCAGTCGCACCCCCAGGAAGGCACCCTTTTGTAAGGGGGGGGGGGGGCTGGTTTGTAAAGCGCTTAAGCTTGTCTCTAAAGGGGCCTATGTAAGTATTCATAATGATAAAAAATAAAAAAAAACTGTTCCTTTCGGACTTTCTTTCAGACCCCGGCTCAACTTCTTCCCCGCTCCTCCCGGGCTATTTCAGGGGATCTTTTTCCACGGAAAAAACCCTCCCCAGTTTCCCCCGACCACGCCCACCCCCCCGTTTTTCCAACACCGAGGGGAATCGAACCAACGACCCCGCCAGTAGTCCTTGTGCTAACCACTGAGCCACAGGGGCTGTTTTAAAAGGTACTTTGCCATACCAATCAAAAAATAGTTTACCGTTGACAAAAAGTTCGCCCTAACTATTAAATGTTCCACAAAGGGGGGTGCAGTCACTTTTAACGGCGACATCGTTCTTTGGCTGAATGCCGTTTTCATTTAACACGTTTCAAAATTTAGGCACGCCGTGAAAGAAAACACGCTGGAAAGATTTTAAAACCTTTTTTTAGACCAACTTTCAGACAGGGAAGACAAACACCATCAGTTTTTGCTTCGTAAAGCAGGGGACAATGGTCTGAAGGAGTTTTTCACGAGAGGCCCTTTTTACCAATTACTTCCGCGTGGGTTTTCCCAAATGTGTTTTTCAATTGTGTTTTAAAAGCAAAGTTTGCACGACCTTGAAACAAACCATACAAACACCCCCCGGGACTGCCGCAAAACGGAAACAACGGGGGTTTCGGGGTGACGGCTGCACGTTTTTATCACATGCCCCCCATGCTCACCAGCATCGGTAGCACGGGCACCTCCGAGAAAAACCCCCCGAGAAATTCATGTAAATTTGAAGGGACTTAAGAAGGCGGAGCCGACAAAAGGGAGGTCTACCATATAGACAAATGATGCCCCAAAAACAAGGTGTTCAGAGAAGGAAAGTCTATCCCTAAAGCAAAATACAGAATGATGGCCCAAAAAAAACACAGAGGGGTGGGGGCGAGTCATTTTTGTTTTGAGGGTCTAGTCATTTTTTTGGGGGAGGGCAATGGGCAGGATAGAAATTTTCCCAAAAAAAAACAACCAGTCTTAGAAGGAACAGCCTCATGAGGGTCTTTTTGGAGGAACGAACAATCGTTTCAGAAAACAACACGGCTAGGGACAGCAGTCTTTAGAGGAACAGCTTTCGTAAAGGGGTATTTTGGGGAGGAGACAAAAACAATTTTTTTTTCCAACAACAAGGCTTAGGGGCGGGCACTCTAGGGGGAACAGTCTTTCGTAAAGGGGTCTGTTGGGGGAAAACCAACAATCTTTTTCCCGACAACAACACCTTGGGGGCGGGGCACCCCTTTAAAGGGGAAGGTCAATGGGGAACAAAAAAGAAAAAAAATTTTTTTCATGAAAAAATTTTTTAAAGACGGGCGTCTTTTTGGGGGAAATAAATCTAGAATAAACAACGAAAGAAAACATCAAAAAAAACAAAGGGACGGAGAGGTCTTTGTTTGGAGGAAATCTTACCCCCCCCTTAAAACCCCCCCCCCCCCCCCCCCCCCCCAAAAAAAAAAAAAAAACCGTTTCAGATGTCCAATCTTTAAAGGATAAATTTGGGGTATACGCCGAACCAAATGTCCATGACAAGAAGAGGGGGTGGGGCCCCTTAAGGCAAGAGCCTGGCAACGCAGCAAGAATTGACACATTCACAAACGCCCGGAAAACCAAGTTTTTGAGGTACAAACTTCTTTGGATTTTCACGTTTTTTGCGATGGTAGTAAATCACAAACAGGGCCAAAGTCCCTGGATACCACAGGTCACCTTTTTTCATCCTATTGCCCGGTTCAACCCCCAACCTAGGAAAACCAATCTAGATTTTTGGTCACAAGCGAACTTTGCACAGTTTCCCCACCGCCCCCCCCCCCCCCCCCCCCCACCCCCCCCGGTCTTCCCAATCCTTTGGAAGATTCTAAAAACGAGGTCGCCTGTAAAACAAACTTGAAAGCATGTTTTCCATCCTCTTAGAAGTGAAACCAAACTGCTGCCGGGGCAGGAAACCATATGCCACCGCGCGCGCGCACAACACACACACACACACACACCCACACACACCACACACAACACACACACACACACACCTCTCTCTCCTCAACACCACACACACACACACAACACAACACACACACACAACGCACACACACCACACCACCACACACACTTTTTCGGCTAGACACATTCCCTAAAACAGAATGTTGCTGTTTTAAAATGGCTTAAAAACGCCCATTCGCAAAAAACCTCACTGATGACGTGAAGATCACCGAAAAAAAGAAAAAGAAGAACGAGAAGAAGGGGAGGAGGGGTAGAGGGGGAGGAGGAGGTAGGGGGAGGAGGAGGGGGAGGGAAAAGAAGAAAAGAAGAAACGAAGAGAAGGAGGAGAAGAAGAAGAAGAAAAGAAGAAAAGAGAAAAAAGGGAAGGGAAGGAGAGAAAAGAAAAAAAAGAAAAAACTAGAAATCTAAAGGGGAACAAAGCCTCTTCCTCAAACAGATGCTTACATGAACCTCTCTAGAAAAACCTCCGAAGGAAAACCTTGGGCTTTGGGGATTTCACTTTTGAAGGAACCTCCCCCTTTCAGCGATCTCACAGGGCGCCCTACACTCCCACCCTCCCTTTTGCCATCATTCAGATTCTGCACCCCACATCGAGACCATCACATCTCTTGTGCCCACATCCCGATTTCGCTCCGTGCTGGACTACCAACGGGTTCAAAATGGAAATCATCCCCCCAAAACCAAGAAAACGTACGAACGCAAAAATTACTTGATAAAGAAAACGAATGAAACCAACATTGGACTAACCAGGGACATATAGGGTGCAGAAACAGTGAACGGTCGGACTATTCATGCTACCAACACAAGAACAATTTGGGAAAACAATTGGACATACAGAGACGACGGCCTTGCTGCACTTAAACAATCCAAGATCCATCGAAAAACAAGAAAAAAGAACTATGCAAAATTTTTTCCCAAACCACAACTAAAAATCACCATTGAAGCAAACAAAAAGGTAGTGAACACTTAGCATAACACTTGACCTAAACAACCACATATATAAACCAACCGGGAAAATCAAAAAAAGGGCATCCCCAACGCAACATTTCAAAAAGAGCAACCTAGTTTAACTAAAAAGGCTGAAACTATAACCACCTTAGCAATTTTAACACAAAAACCCAGAAAATAAACAACTGCAGGCACAAATGGAAATCGTTGTTAGTGAACAACCCCCAAAAAACAACCAAAAAACCTTTAAAAAAAACACGGAAAACCAACCCACACGTGACAACACGCAACGGCCCCACACCTTATAAAACCGCGTTGGCAACCCAAACATCATCCTCAATAGCCCCCCAGCAAAAACAAATTGTAGAGTTTTTTAATTTTCCTTTTTAAAACTTATTTAACAAAGTTGCTCCCCAAGGGTTGGCGCTTTGAATCTTTTTTAAGGTTTCCCAGCTACTGACTTACTATATATAAATATAAAAATAAATATAAATAAAAAAATAAAAATATATAAATAATATATATATATAAAAATATAATATATAAATAATATTATAAATATACATCCTTCTTTTGGGCCAAAAACGCCGGGGTGATGAGTTCGCGTTTTTTGTGGTTTTCAACCCATGCCTTTTTTAAGCTACCCACACCAAGACACGGGGGGGGGGTGGGGGGGAAGGGAGGTGTTTCTTGAAAAGGGCGTCTGCTTGCCTTTGTCAGGAAAAGTTCGTTAAATCTGCTAAACCGTTTTTAAGCGGGTTTTGAAGGAAAAATGGTATGAAAACTCACTGGACGAAGCAATCACTTTTGCCAAAAAACTCGGGGGAGGCTATCCACCATGACTACCGCCAAGGCCTTTCTACGGGGCACAGTGGAGGGGACAGTCCATGGCCATTCGACAGGCACGGGGGAGGGTGGACATGTCCAAGGCCTTTCTACAGGGCACAGTGGAGGTGGACAGCCCCAAGCCCTTCAACGGGTACAGGGAGGTTGACATGTACCCCCCATGACTCCCTGCCGGGCCATTCAAACAGGCACAGTGGAGGTGGACATTCCAAGCCATTCACAGGGTACATGAGATTTTAAAAAAAGTCCCGAGGACAATATATTTGCCCGACGAAACAAAACCCTTTACGCGAAGAGACGTCCCGCGATCGCGGGGGGCGTTGCGCCTAGTTTTGGTGTGTGTGTGTGTTTTGTGGTGTGTGGTGGTGTGTTGTGTGTGTGTGTGTGGTGTGTGGTGGTCATGCGTGCTGCGGGTTTTAAAAAGCCGAAAGAAACTGGACACTAAAAGGGGGGGAGGGATAAAGGGTCGTGAGTGAAGCTAAGAATATTCACGAAGTAAACCCAATGCAGAACCAAATAACTTAAACCCATCGGGCAAGCTGGGCTATCTATGCTGCCTCTCCCCATAGGCAGCCATGGTTCAAAGGACGGGAATGACAGGCTCTGGTTTTCTTTTACCCATGAAACATGCCTGTGATGCGTTCGTGTCCCGACCGTAAATTTACAGTCTTATGGGAAACCAAGCAAGGCTGTTGACAAAATTCGGTGAACCGGGTTCCCCCCCCCCCCCCCCAACACACACACACCCCGCCTTCCTGTCTTTGTCCCCCAGCCACTCCTTCGTCTCCCCCCCCTCTCTCTCCTCTCCTTCTCCTCTCTCCCTCTCTCTCTCTCCTCCCCTCCTCTCTCCTCTCCTTCTCTCCTCTCTCTCCTCTCTGTCTTTCCCACCCTACAACACACAACACACACACACAAAGAAGAGAGAGAGAGAGAGGAGAGAGAGAGAGAGAGAGACAGACAGACAGACAGACAGACAGACATTGACAAGACTAGACAACAGACAGACAGAGACAGACACAGACACAACACGACAGAACAACAGAGAGAAAAAATGTGACAATGAAAAAAAAAAAAAAAACACCTTGTCTCGTTTTCAGCTTCGTAAGTTTAAAATCCGCTGAGTCACCAGACAAAAAAAACCAAATGCCGTGCCGTCACTAGACAAACAAACCAATGCCCTCCCTCAGTCTACTACAAACAAAACCAATCCCGGGCTCAGTCAACTAACAAACAACCATGCGTGCCTCAGTCACTAACAAACAAGACCAATGCCCCCCAGTCACAGACAAACAAGCCCAACCCTGCTGAGTCTACTAACAAACAAGACCAACCCCCTACCTCAGTCACTAACAAAAAAGACCAATGCCCTGCCTCACTACCAAAAAAACAAAAAAAATGCCGTGGCCATCACTAGACAAACAAAGGTCACACGACCACCAAAATACGCTCTTTCAAATTTTAATGAAGCAGCATACCTCTATGATTAAAACTTTCCCCATTTCCTTAATTTTATAATACTCAGACGCGATGATGCACTGTCCTTCGACCAAACATTCCCACCATCATAAATAAACACGCGCCGTTTCATCAAAAAAAGATTTTAGGCATCCGAAATGAACCCGTATTAACTCCAGAATTGCGCAAGAAAGGGTACTACGGACCAAACTAAAGGCAGCAAATTTGTTTGACGAAAAAAAGACAGAGAAATTTTGTTTCAAACGAAGTTAAAAAAACCCAAAACGAACTACTTCAGTCAAATATAAGGGATGCAAAACCCACAGCGCCAAATTGGAGGGCAAAAAACACTATTGAACCAACAAGCGACAAATTTCCAAACTTCAAGCACCAACACACCCCGGAAAAATTTTTAAAACCCACTTTCTGCATTACAAAACCCTTACTCAAGCTTCACAGACTTAAGAGCCCCAAATGAATAACACCCAAATCCCTAATACATTTTGCAAAAAAAAAAAGATCCAGTAACCGTTTAAAATTTCCCCCTTCTTCTGTACATGAAGTAGGATCACTACGAAAAAAAAAATAAAAGATCCTGGGTCCTGAAACATACCCAAAAATTTCCTAAAACCGCTCTACCTTACATTTTGAGTCTCTTACAACAAAATCTACCCTTTTGAAACTAAGTTTTCCCTCAGGCTTAAAAAACGCCAAAAAAAATCCCCCTTCCAAATCAAATGATTTGTCGGATCCAATAATTTCAACCTATATCCACTACGTTTCTATAAAAACCCCCCTTGAAAGACACTACACACACACATCCAGTTCATGGAAAAAACAAACTATTTCACCCCACCCCAAATCGGGATTCCGACAAAACACTCCGCCACACATTATCAGAAGGGGACCAGGGCTTTAAAATTGAACCAACACAAATGACGGGGGTTGTCTTTCTTACTTCAAAAAGGCGTTTGATCTTTTATCTTCAATTCTTCTAAAAAACTATTTTCTACTTAAACCCACACCCCCTCAATCTCATTTTTCCAATCATACTTGAACGATGGGACCAGTAGGGGCGCAAGGGAAAACCCCCTTCAGACTTTGTCAGACATGGA
>JAFLJL010004780.1:25000-26750 GCA_018398815.1 Conus ventricosus
AAAGATTTTAAGATGGCTGTTCTAAAGGGGGGGGGGGGAGGGGGACTCCAAAAACCCAGGTCAGTCCAAAGATTTTAAGATGGCTGTTCAGGGGGGGGTGGGGGGGGGGTGGGGGGTTCTCTAAAAACGATGGTCAGTCCAAAGATTTTTAAGAGTCGTTCTGGGGGGGTGGGGGGTGTGGGGGTACTCTCAACACGATGTCTCCGAAGATTTTTAAGATGGCGTTCTAGGGGGGGAGGGGGGGAGTACCTCAACCAGGGTCAGTCCATAAGATTTAAGATGCCTGTTTTAGGGGGGGGGAGGGGGGGGGAGGGGGTACTCCCTAACACAGGGTCTCCAGAAATTTGAAGATGGCTGTTTGGGGGGGAGGGGGGGGGGAGGGGGAGGGGGGGGACCTCTAACACATGGGTCATCCAGAAATTTTGAAGATGGGGGTTTTAGGGAGGGGGGGGGGTCTCCTAACCAGGGCAGTCCGAAAATTTCAAAATGACTGTTTTTGGGGAGGGGGGGGAGGGGGGTACCTCTAACACGATGGTCACCAGAAAATTTGAAGAGGCTGTTCTGGGAGGGGGTGGGGGGTTTTGGGGGTACTCTCAACACGATGGGTCGTCCAGAAGATTTGAAGATGCGTTCTAGGGAGGGGAGGTGAGGGGGGGGGGGTACTCTCAACACAGGTCGTCCGAAGATTCAAAATGGGGTTAAAGGACAGTGGGCACCCATCACCGATAAGGGCGGGGACAGACACACGTTTCACACACCACAACAACACACCAACCTCACTGGGCAATGATTAAAAACAGTCGTACAGATTGTACAGAACACAAACACCCTTTCAAACGATTCTCCACCGTGTTTCCCTTTTCTTTGGGGGGAAACATGCCCTTGACTGTGTTTCATGAACCCGCAGTGACACGACAGTTGGTTAGTGGCTTTCCCTTGAACTAAACCCAGGTTTGTGTGGAACCCGCAAACACGCCACACGCAATAAAACTTTTGTGTCCAACATTCACTTGCCTGCTTTGAGTCTACAAAGTTGGGGGGCGTACACTTGTTTTAGACTTTACAAAAAATTTTTAGTCCCTTTGTCATGAACCATTTGATGCTGTTGCATTTTTGTATTGCCCCACGGGGTTTGTCCGGGGCCCGGATACATGTTCAGCTTCGGTTGGGTGGACATTTTGTTTGGGCCTTGTCAAGGGTTTTTGTTTTACAGTTCAACTGGTTTTCCTTTTTTTCACAGAATTCATGATTAAACAATTTTTTTTCAGTGCGTTTTTTGCTGCTTTCTTGTCTTTAATTGGAAATGGAGGGGAAACTGTCTGCTGTGTCTGTGAATTGCCCAGGCTCAAACTTCAAAAAGAGACTCATGTCTTCCATACTTGAAAAGACCAAACTTAAAAAATGACGTAGTCTTCCCTGACTTTTAAAAAACCAATACTTCAAACAAGAACGTATTCTTCCATGACTTAAAAGACCAAAACTTCAGAAAAGACGACCCAATTGGTCTTCCCCATGAATTTAAATAGACCAATACTTCAAACAAAGACGTCATTCTTTCATGACTAAATAGACCAAAAATTTAAACAAGAGACGTCATTTTTCCCCTTTCATGCTTGGAAAAAGACCAATACTTCAAAAAAGAGACGTCATGTCTTCCCCTGACCCTTGAAAATTTAGAAAAATACTTCCCCAAAAAAAACCAAAAGGACCCCCCAAAAGGGGGTTTTTTCCAAAAAAAAGAAAACCCTTT
>JAFLJL010004780.1:30250-38950 GCA_018398815.1 Conus ventricosus
ACACACACAAAAACAAAACCCTCTCTCTCTCTCTCTCTTCCCCTCCCCCTCTCTTTTTTCTCTCTCCCCTCTCTTTTCTCTCTTCTCTCAGTAGTTTTATTTCCCGTGTGCGTGTGTGTGTGTGTGTGTGGGGTGTGTGTGGGTGTGTTGTGTGTGTGTGTGGTGTGTGTGTGTGTGGTGTTTTGTGTGTGTGAGTGTTTTGTGTGTGTTGTGTGTGTTTGTCCGTATTACTATTTCTTCCCCTTTCTTTTCTCTCCCCATCTTTTCCCCTTCCCTTTTCTCTTTCTTTCTCATAGTTGTATTTTTTTCCTAGGGGTCTGTCTCTATCTTTCTCTCTCCCGTAGGTTTTATCCTCTCTCTCTCCCCTCTCTCTCCTCTCCTCTCTCTCCTTTCTCGTCTCTCTCTCTCAGTAGTTGTAACTCTCTCTCAGTAGTTCTCTCTCTCTCTCTCTCTCTCTCTCTCTCTCTCTCTCTCTCTCTCTCTCTCTCTCTCTCTCTCTTCTTTCAGAAGTTGTATCTTTCTCTCTCTCAGTAGTTGTCTCTCTCTCTCTCTCTTTCTTTCTCTCTCTCTCTCTCTCTCTCTCTCTCTCTCTCTCTCTCTCTCTCTCTCTCTCTCTCTCTCTCTCTCTCTCTCTCTGTGTGTGTGTGTGTGTGTGTGTGTGTGTGTGTGTGTGTGTGTGTGTGTGTTTGTGTGTGTGTGTGTGTGTGTGTGTGTGTGTGTGTGTGTGTGTGTGTGTGTGTGTGTGTGTGTGTGTGTGTGTGTGTGGTGTGTTGCGTGCCTACCTGTCTATCGTCTACCCACCTCTCTCTCTCCCTCTCTCTCTCTCTCTCTCTCTCTCTCTCTCTCTCTCCTCTCTCTCTCTCTCTCTCTCTCTCTCTCTCTCTCTCGTTTCTCAAATCGTGACGTTTATTCTAAGTGTCTGTTGTTGAAATGGTGTGGAAAAACCATCCCCACCTTCCCTGTGTGTGAGAGATGGAAAAGATTGCGATGTCCTATCATTGAATACCGAGTAACATTGCAGGCACGACTAAAGTTGAATGCACACTCTCTGACGCATTAAAGAGTAATGGCCTTCGATAGATCATTTACATGATGTTTCCCATAGCTTAGCTTATTATTTGCCTCCCCTAAAACCCTTTCTCTCAACCCTCTCCCTCCCATCCCCCCCCCCCCCTCTCTCTCCCCCACACATATATGCACACACACAAACACACACACACAACAGACAAACACACACTCACACGCACACACACACACACACACACACACACACACACACACACACACACACACACACACACACACACACACACACACACACACACACACACACTGTGAACATGCACAGAATAGTTTCAGGACGTCTTGGAAGAGTGGGGATGTGGGGGAAGAGGGAAAAGGTGGGATGGAGGGAGAAGCAGTGTGTTTCTAGGGAGGGGAGGGGAGGGATACTCTCTAACACGATGGGTCAGTCCATAAGATTTGAAGATGACTGTTCTAGGGAGGGAGGGAGGGGGGGTACTCTCTAACACGATGGGTCAGTCCAGAAGATTTGAAGATGGCTGTTCTAGGGAGGGGAGGGGAGGGGATACTCTCTAACACGATGGGTCAGTCCATAAGATTTGAAGATGACTGTTCTAGGGAGGGGAGGGGAGGGGGTACTCTCTAACACGATGGGTCAGTCCAGAAGATTTGAAGATGGCTGTTCTAGGGAGGGAGGGGAGGGGATACTCTCTAACACGATGGGTCAGTCCATAAGATTTGAAGATGACTGTTCTAGGGAGGGGGGGAGGGGGGTACTCTCTAACACGATGGGTCAGTCCAGAAGATTTGAAGATGGCTGTTCTAGGGAGGGGAGGGAGGGGGTACTCTCTAACACGATGGGTCAGTCCAGAAGATTTGAAGATGGCTGTTCTAGGGAGGGGTGGGGAGGGGTGGGGGGTACTCTCTAACACGATGGGTCAGTCCAGAAGATTTGAAGATGTCTGTTCTAGGGAGGGGTGGGGAGGTGTGGGGGGTACTCTCTAACACGATGGGTCAGTCCAGAAGATTTGAAGATGGCTGTTCTAGGGAGGGGAGGGGAGGGGGAGTACTCTCTAAACACGATGGGTCAGTCCATAAGATTTGAAGATGCCTGTTCTAGGGAGGGGAGGGGAGGGGAGGGGGAGTACTCTCTAACACGATGGGTCAGTCCAGAAGATTTGAAGATGGCTGTTCGAGGGAGGGGAGGGGAGGGGAGGGGAGGGGGGTACTCTCTAACACGATGGGTCAGTCCAGAAGATTTGAAGATGGCTGTTCTAGGGAGGGGGGGGGGTTCTCTCTAACACGATGGGTCAGTCCAGAAGATTTCAAGATGACTGTTCTGGGGAGGGGAGGGGAGGGGGGGTACTCTCTAACACGATGGGTCAGTCCAGAAGATTTGAAGATGGCTGTTCTAGGGAGGGGTGGGGAGGTGTGGGGGGTACTCTCTAACACGATGGGTCAGTCCAGAAGATTTGAAGATGGCTGTTCTAGGGAGGGGAGGTGAGGGGGGGGGGGGGTACTCTCTAACACGATGGGTCAGTCCAGAAGATTTCAAGATGGCTGTTAAAGGACAGTGGACACCTATCACCTGATGAAGGACGGAGACAGACACAGACGTTTCACACACCACAACAAGCACACCAACCTCACTGGACAATGATTAACAACAGTCGTACTAGATTGTACAGAACTACAAACATCGCTTGCAAACGATTTCTCCAGCCGTGTTTCCGTGTTTCTTTGGGGAGAGCATGCCATTGACTGTGTTTCATGAACCTCGGTTCAGTGACAGCGACAGTGGCTTAGTGAGCTTCCATTGAGACTATGAACCCAGGTTCCGTGTGTGAACGCTCGCATAACATCTTGCACACACGTACAATGAAGACTTTGTGTCCAACATTCACTTGCCTGCTTTGTAGTCTATCAAAGTTGGGTTACTGTACATCTTGTTTTATGACTTTACAAATATTTTGAGTCCTTAGTCTATGAATCTGCAGTTTCGATGCTGTTGCATTTGTGTATTGCGCACGTGTGTTTGTCCGGGCCTAGGATACATTGTTCAGCTTCGGTTGGATGGACATTTTGTTGGCTCTTGTCAATGGTTTATGTTCTACAGTTGTCAACTGTTCCTTTTGCACAGAATTCATGTATTAAACAATTTATTTCAGTGCGTTTATTGCTGCTTTCTTGTCTTTAATTGGAAATGGATGGGAATCTGTCTGCTGTGTCTGTGAATTGCCCAGGTCTCAATACTTCAGAAAAGAGACGTCATGTCTTCCATGACTTGAAATAGACCAATACTTAAAAAAGTGACGTCATGTCTTCCATGACTTGAAATAGACCAATACTTCAAACAAGAGACGTCATGTCTTCCATGACTTGAAATAGACCAATACTTCAGAAAAGAGACGTCATGTCTTCCATGACTTGAAATAGACCAATACTTCAAACAAGAGACGTCATGTCTTCCATGACTTGAAATAGACCAATACTTCAAACAAGAGACGTCATGTCTTTCATGACTTGAAATAGACCAATACTTCAAACAAGAGACGTCATGTCTTCCATGACTTGAAATAGACCAATACTTCAAACAAGAGACGTCATGTCTTCCATGACCTGAAATAGACCAATACTTCAGAAAAGAGACGTCATGTCTTCCATGACCTGAAATAGACCAATACTTTAGAAAAGAGACGTCATGTCTTCCATTACCAGAAATGAGACCAATATTCAGTGTACTTCCTGCAAGACACTCACTTTGACGAAGAAATGTGAAACATATTTTATCAGAAATGGGAATATCAGGTATATTTTTCCAGTTACTCTTCAAATGCAAGATGAGTAGCTATCTTACATATTCAATACAACGTTAAACGTGTTAATCAAGGATGGCTCAGGTAACTATGTACACTTCTTGTTGAAACAGAGAAAAGCAGTTTCCTTTTTGTTAATGCATACGGGCCGAACAGAGACTACCCGGAATTTCACAATAACTTGAAATAAAAACAATTGATGGGCTGGGTGTAGAGAACGCTGTAATAGGTGGGGGTTTTAATAGAACACTATAACAGGTGGGGTTTTTAATAGAACGCTGTAATAGGTGGGGGTTTTAATAGAACACTGTAATAGGTGGGGGTTTTAATAGAACACTATAATAGGTGAGGGTTTTAATAGAACGCTGTAATAGTGTGGGGTTTTAATAGAACGCTGTAATAGGTGGGGGTTTTAATAGAACGCTATAATAGGTGAGGGGTTTAATAGAACACTATAACAGGTGGGGGTTTTAATAGAACGCTATAATAGGTGGGGGTTTTAATAGAACGCTATAATAGGTGGGGGTTTTAATAGAACGCTATAATAGGTGAGGGTTTTAACAGAACGCTATAATAGGTGGGGGTTTTAACAGAACGCTATAATAGGTCGGGGTTTTAATAGAACGCTATAATAGGTGGGGGTTTTATAGAACACTATAATAGGTGAGGGTTTTAATAGAACACTATAACAGGTGGGGGTTTTAATAGAACGCTAAATAGGTGAGGGTTTTAATAGAACGCTATAATAGGTGGGGGTTTTAATAGAACGCTATAATAGGGGGGGGGTTTAATAGAACGCTATAATAGGTGGTGGTTTTAATAGAACGCTATAATAGGTGGGGGTTTTAATAGAACGCTATAATAGGTGGGGTTTTAATAGAACGCTATAATAGGTGGGGGTTTTAATAGAACGCTATAATAGGTGGGGGTTTTAATAGAACGCTGTAATAGGTGGGGGTTTTAATAGAACGCTGTAGTAGGTGGGGTTTTTGATAGAACACTATAATAGGTGGGGGTTTTAATAGAACGCTGTAATAGGTGGGGGTTTTTAATAGAACGCTATAATAGGTGGGGGTTTTAATAGAACGCTGTAATAGGTGGAGGTTTTAATAGAACGCTATAATAGGTGGGGGTTTTAATAGAACGCTGTAATAGGTGGGGGTTTTAATAGAACGTTGTAATCGATGGGGGTATTAATAGAACGCTGTAATAGGTGGGGTTTTAATAGAACGCTGTAATAGGTGAGGGTTTTAATAGAACGCTGTAATAGGTGGGGGTTTTAATAGAACGCTGTAATAGGTGGGAGTTTTAATAGAACGCTGTAATAGGTGCGGGTTTTAATAGAACACTATAATAGGTGGGGGTTTTAATAGAACGCTATAATAGGTGGGGGTTTTAATAGAACGCTATAATAGGTGGGGGCTTTAATAGAACGCTATAATAGGTGGGGTTTTTAATAGAACGCTATAATGGGTGGCGGTTTTAATAGAACACTATAATAGGTGGGGGGTTTAATAGAACGCTGTAATAGGTGGGGGTTTTAATAAAACGCTATAATAGGTGAGGGTTTTAATAGAACACTATAATAGGTGGGGTTTTTAATAGAACGCTGTAATAGGTGGGGGTTTTAATAGAACGCTATAATAGGTGAGGGTTTTAATAGAACGCTGTAATAGGTGGGGGGTTTAATAGAACGCTGTAATAGGTGGGGGTTTTAATAGAAACGCTGTAATAGGTGAGGGTTTTAATAGAACGCTGTAATAGGTGGGGGTTTTAATAGAACGCTGTAATAGGTGAGGGTTTTAATAGAACGCTGTGTAATAGGTGGGGGTTTTAATAGAACACTATATAGGTGGGGGTTTTAATCTAGTCCTGGACATCCTCAGAGTCTATCATAATTATAAGCACGTGAATAACCCTAAAAAAAAAAAAAAGACGGGCCGTGGAAAACATGATGGAAACGTGTTTTGAACGACGTGTGCAGAGAGTTAAATCTGGAATGTCTCTGCTTTACCTGGAGAAGAGCTGACCCATTTCAACAAGCCAGGCTACATTTCTTTTCTGATCTCACCGGAATGTCTCTGCTTTACCTGGAAAAGAGCTGACCCATTTCAACACGCCAGGCTACATTTCTTTTCTGAGCTCAGATACAGTGATCTCCTATGCAGAGGATGCTGACATCGAATGTGGTTATAGAACACATCATTCGGCTGTTTCGCTGAACTTGAAATTTTATGACAATGTTAAACATCACACGTTTTGGAAACTAAATGCACCCTCTTGAAGAGATGAAAGCATATCTAGACGAAATAAAAGCTGATTTTTTTTTCTTGATTTCTTGTTAATGATTGAAAGTAAAATCCAAAGCCATTCCATACGCAACAGCAAAGAAAAGGAAAATTAGTGAAAAAGAAAAACGATTAGAACAAGACATTCTCAGATGAGAAAAAAATGAAAAGAAAATGGACTGATATCAGGATCATTGACACGCAAAAAGAATTGAAACATATCAGAGAAAAACTCTCAACTCTGGCAACAGACCGCCTGGCTGTGTTCATGGAGAAAATGTCAGAGAAAAACTCTCAACTCTGGCAACAGACCACCTGGCTGTGTTCATGGAGGTCCACAGCCACCCTGCCCGCCGAAACAACACGAAGAGGCCTGTCCTGTCCCCCAGTACAACAGAGCTAACTGGCCAGCCCTCCGGGAGGCGGGGGTGGAACTCTCCAACTCTATTGTCACCACCTTCGGCACTTTGAGCATTACTGAGGAGAAAATGGAGCAAGTTCAAGGAAGGATTGCTAGCCATAGTTAAAGACCACATTCCGCACACGACTGTAAGGCCTAAGAACAGCAAGCCGTGGCAGATTACCCAACCAACAGGCTTATTGCTAGCCATCGTTAAAGACCACATTCCGCACACAACTGTAAGGCCTAACAACAGCAAGCCGTGGGTAGATTGCACAACCAAGAGGCTTATTAGGCGCAGAGACAGGGCCTTCCAAAAATGGAAGAAATCTGGCAGCCCATGACACCTGTCAGTGCTCAAGTAGCTCAAGGACCAAGGCCAGCTCCAGCTCCGAGGAATCACTGGGCCCACACTGCGGAACTCACTGAGGAAGAAAAGGATCATGGGTTCATACTGCGGAACTCATTGAGGACAGAGAAGGAATCACTGGGTTCTTTACTGAGGAACTCGTTGAGGACAGAGAAGGAATCACGGGTTCTTTACTGCGGAACTCATTGAGGACAGAGAAGGAATCATGGGCCAACACTGCGGGAACTCATTGGGCAGAGAAGGAATCACTGGGTTCATTACTGAGGAACTCTTGAGGACAGAAGGATCACCTGGGTTCATACTGCGGAACTCACTGAGGACGAGAAGGAATCACTGGGTTCATACTGCGGAACGCACTGAGGACAGAGAAGGAATCACTGGGTTCTTACTGCGGAACTCATTGAGGACAGAGAAGGAATCACGGGGGTTCATACTGCGGAATCATTGAGGACAGAGAAGGAATCACTGGGCCAACACTGCGGAACTCATGAGGGACGGGAGAAGGAATCACTGGGTTCATACTGCGGAACTCATGAGGACAGAGAAGGAATCACTGGGTCATACTGCGGAACTCATTGAGGACAGAAGGAATCACTGGGTTCATACTGGGGAAAACTCATTGAGGACAGAGAATGGAATCACGGGTTCATACTGGGGAAAACTCATTGAGGCGAAGGAATCATGGGCTATACTGCGGAACTCATTGAGGACAGAAGGAATCCCTGGGGTTCATACTGGGGAAAACTCATTGAGGACAGAAGGAATCACTGGGTTCATACTGCGGAACTCATTTGGGACAGAGAAGGAATCACTGGGTTCATACTGCGGAATCATTGAGGACAGAAGGAATCACTGGGTTCATACTGCGGAACTCATTGAGGACAGAGAAGGAATCACTGGGTTCATACGCGGAACTCATTGACCCACAGAGAAGGAATCACTGGGTTTTATACTGCGGAACTCTTTGAGGACAGAGAAGGAATCACTGGGTTCATACTGCGGAACTCATTGAGCACAGAGAAGGAATCACTGGGTTCATACTGCGGAACTCATTGAAGACGAGAAGGAATCACTGGGTTCATATGCGGAACTCATTGAGGACAAAAGGAATCACGGGGTTCATACTGCGGAACTCATTGGGGGACAGAGAAAGAATCACTGGGTTCATACTGGGGAAACTCCTTGAGGACAGAAGAAATCACGGGGTTTTCATACTGCGGAACTCATTGAGGACAGAGAAGGAATCACTGGGTTCATACTGCGGAACTCATTGAGGAAGAAGGAATCACTGGGTTCACCTGCGGAACTCATTGAGGACGAGAAGGAATCACTGGCCCATTACTGCGGAACTCATTGAGGACAGAGAAGGAATCACTGGGTTCATTACTGCGGAACTCATTGAGGGACAGAAGGAATCACTGGGTTCATACTGCGGAACTCATTGAGGACAGAGAAGGAATCATTTGGGGGTTCACACTGCGGAACTCATTGGGACAGAGAAGGAATCATGGGTTAATACTGAGGAACTATTGAGGACAGGAAGGAATCCCCTGGGCCCCATGCGGAACTCATTGAGGACAGAGAAGGAATCACTGGGCCAACAATTGCGGAACTCTTGAGGACAGAGAAGGATTCACTGGGTTCAATACTGGGGAACTCACTGAGGACAGAAGGAATCACTGGGTTCATACTGTGGAACTCATTGAGGACAGAGAAGGAATCACTGGGTTCTTACTGAGGAACTCACTGGGACAGAAGGAACCCCTGGGGTCACACGCGGAATCATTGAGGACAGAAGGAATC
>JAFLJL010004781.1:0-15699 GCA_018398815.1 Conus ventricosus
CCAAGGTGCAAATAAATCCAATAGACCCCCAAAGCAGCCACGAAGAGTAGTAAATGAACCAAACGAAAGTGTGGGGGGGAAAAAAAAGTTGCTGAAAAACTAAAGCATTATGCAAATAGTATAAAAAGTAGGGGACAATCTTTGAGCCTACGCTTGAGGATCCACCCAAAGATGCAAGGGAGATCAAAAGACAAACACACAGACGGACAGAAACAAATAACCTCAATTTAATCAAAACAAAATCGAAATGAAATGAGGTAGGGAACAGTAAACGATAAACAGTAAACAAGTGGGGTATTTTTTGCTCCCATAAGAAAACCTAACACTGAGTAACTTTTATTCAAGACTGGCACAGCCTTATTAAACTTGAATAAAGTCAGACAAATACATAGACGAACAATCAAATAGTGGGGGAAAAAACAAGCGCAGGCCAACTGAACTGTCTTTATAGTAATGACTAGGCAAAGATTTGGACTTAAGGACAGGGGGAGGGGGGAGTTTGAAGATGGAGAAACTGGAAACATGAAATTAAGAAAATATGTTACAGATATGAAAACTCTTTGCTAGCTGCATAAGGGAACCATCGCAATCCCTTTTGAAGGCAGATAATATTTGTATTGCCTGCTCCGAGGCCTTTCGTCCGCTGGTCGGAACTCATCAGGGAGACACGCTGGTTGTGTCTGCGCTCCTGGCGTCAAATAGAGACACACCACAGTCCATAATACTGTGGTGTTCTCAACCACCAAGGGTGCAAAAAAGAATCCAATAGCACCCCCAAAGCAGCCAGCGAAGAGTAGTAAATGAAACCAAACGAAAGTGTGGGGAGGAAAAAGTTGCTGAAAAACTAAAGGCATTATGCAAATAGTATAAAAAGTAGGGGACAATCTTTGAGCCTACTCTTGAGGATCCACCCAAAGATGCAAGGGAGATCAAAAGACAAACACACAACGGACAGAAACAAATAACCTCAATTTAATTGTTTGAAGAAGTTATTTTGTTTTTTGCTTGTTGAGTTTGAAACTGGCTTATGGATGTAAGCCAGTGGAGTGCTTGTGTCACTGCTTCTACCTCATTGTTAGACTTGAAGTTGTTAAACTGTGCGCACCATTGTGTTCCTGGATAGTTGGGGCCATTTTGCTTCACTGTGTATTCCAACCTGACTTACCTTTGGTGACAGAACCGTCAGTGCATATTAAATATCATCTTCTGTGCAAAAGTCTTCTACCAGCATCTGAATTTCTGCGCTGGTTTTGCCTTCTGGCCATTCTCGACAATGGCTTCCAAGTTCTCGAGCGATGGCAGTTTGGTAGAGGTGTTTCAAGTGGTCTGCCATTCCTTGGTTTCTTTGAATTCTGCTAACTGGCACACAAGCTGTGTACTGTCTTCTGCCTGTCCCATCCAAGGTTTTTTCACGTCCTAGCCGAGTGCCTTTGTTTCCTTGACCGCCGCATGAAGTGGATTTGGGGGATTTTCAAGTGCTCTGAAATATGCCTTCACCTGTTTCCAGCTTGTGTCTTGTCTGCATTGAAGGAAGGTCGAGCAGGTATCGCGTAGTTTCAACAGGTGTGTCCTTCGTTGTTCCTAGGATATATCTCATTGCTTCATTTTGAATTCTTTCAAATTTGAGAAGGTTGCTGTTTGACAGTGTTGTAAGCCCTAATCCATAATCAATCACACTGATTACAAGTGCGTGATACAGTCTGTAGAGATGGCGCTGTTCAATGCCTTTAGCAGCCATTGCTTTCATGGCAGATAGGCCTTTTTTGCATTCAAGAACAATATTCTCAACATGCTTTCTAAAGGTTAGCATCCTGCCAAAGCCTACACCCAAATAGCGTAGGTTGTAGTTGATTCAGTTGGTATTCCATTGAAGGAAACTGGTGAGGGTACTTGTCCTGATGTCTTCTTTTTCTTCTTCTTCTTCTTCCTAAAATACTGGTTCACTCAAAAAACGAGTAGGTCACCAGCGCGCATGTTAAAAAGTAAAATAAAATAACATGAAATAAAGTGCGACTCACTCTGTTGGCCCCTGGAGCAAAATTTGGCAACAGGGGGTAGCACACGATATTCAAAAAGTTAAAAGCAATGACCAGATTCAGACCCAGGTTACCATAAAATATCTGGGAAGTTAAAATAGAAAATCGTCAATATGCAGATAATCAAAACTGTCGTATCAATTTGCTTTTTAAATGATGACTGCACTTGTGCAATCTTGATGGCACCCGCGGTGAGTTCCACAGCCATACAGAACTAGGATAAAATGAATGTAAATGGCTGTCAATATTTGATGCAGGCATGGTATAACATTGACCGCCACTCCTGGTGCTACTTTTATTCAATACTAGTTGTTCCATTGGAATATCAAATCAGTTTAGCTCTGCCTTTGAAGAAGGTATTAAAGGGGTACTCACCCCTAAATAGCATGTTTGGGTTGTTCAAAAGTATGATCGAGCGTGTTTCGATGTACGTACTATTACTTTTCTTCTAGAACTCACATCTATCCGTGTTTCGGGCCGTGCAAGTAGCCAAATCGTGACTCGCCACGGAGATTGCCGAGCACAGTACGGAAAGAGACGAGAGTCGGGGATTCCGCAAGTGACGTATCAATGCCAAGACAACCGTGAATGAAAGACATGTCCCTAAAAGCTTTCGCTATGAGGACGTAAAACTCAAAACTTTTTTCCGCGATAAGCAGAGCTCCCACTGCGAGTCAATTTCCAAACAAGAGGACATCGAACGGAAATTTTCACGAAGTGTATGGAGTTCACCGTCCAGTTGAACCTACAGCTCCTTGACAGTACCACCTCCCCGCCATCAGACGCTTGTGTTTCTTTCCAGGCATTTGACTTTTTAAACAGTTTGACCATTTTATGTAAGGTACACACATACGACACCAGTAGTACATGATAAAAACATGCACACACATACATCTTTTTTAACACACACACACACAAAACACACAAACACACACACACCACAACACACACAACACCTAAAAACCAAAAAAACAAGTTATAAAAAATGTAAAACAACTAGGCAACTTTTGTTTTAATGAAAAAGGGACCATAAAAAAAATAAAATTTGGAAAAAGATCCATGAAATGAAAAATGGGTTTCACTCCCAAATACCAGTTATTCTAATGAGAACAATTTTCCTTCAGAATATCAAAAAGCTGACATTTGCTGAAAACCTTTGAAAGAAACTCTTACAATATCATCAACACAGCAAACTTTGAGAGAAAATCAACACAAAAGACATATACAAGCCCTTTGAGAAAAAAAATGACCTATTGAATGCTAAAATTTACTTTCCAAGAATTACGTCTGCTATCTGTTCATTCCCAAAAGACCAAGAAAATTTCTGTTGGTCTGGATCCATTTCCAATGAGTTAAAAAAATTCTCCCAGAAAACTTTTTGTTTTTTTTTAAAAGGAAATATTATAAATCGGTTTAAAGAAACATTCCATCCATAGGGAGAGTTTTCAATTATATCCCCTTTTTTTAAAGCAGGCAAACCGAAAAAAACGATGTGAATATTATAGACCTATCTCCTACTCTCACGTATCAAATTAATGACAAATTGTTTTAAATCGATTGTTTTATCTTTGCGAAAACGGGGGATTACCCGTAAACCAAGGAGGCTTAGAAAAGGCAGATAAACCCAAATGATCTTTATGAAATTAAAAACTCAAATCAAACAACAATTTCCCAAAAAGACAAAATTTTCTTGCCACATTCTTGATTAAAAAGGCATACACGGTTTTTGGCAGAACGTTACTATACAATTTAAAAAAAAAGGGTTGGGCTTCGGTCATATCTTGACAAGAAAAACTTTTTTGGGCCAACAGAATACCAAACAAAAATTTGGGTCACTTTTTTCCTCTAAAAGATTCCTTGATATGGGTACCCTAAAGGGCTCTGTTATTGCTCCTATTCTTTTTAATACCTAACTAACGATTTACCCATATCTTTTTCCCAAAAAAAGTAATTTCTCAGTAGCCGAGATATCTGTTTGTGGATGAAGTTACTTTAAAAAAAAAACTAAAAAAAGGTCTAAAAATTTTTATAAAAAGAGCAATAAATGTATCTAGATAATATTGCTATGAAATTTTTCAAAAATGGTTTAAGCTTATCCCCAAAAAATCTCACTGGTGCTATTCGATAAAGTGGATTTTTCACAATCCCCAGAATTCAAATTTAACAACATCACACTTAAATACCTTCAAATATTAAAATTTTTCTTGGTGTTTATAAAACCCAAAAACCTTTTGGGAACCTCATTTAAACATGCGAAATCAAGCAAGAAATCATTGAACCTTCAAAAATCATAAGCAAACAAGCTGGGTCAAACACAAAAACATTAAATTCATTTGCCCTCTGCTTTATTAGTTTCTAAATTGCGTATGCACAAAGTTTTCTTTAGTGCCCAAAAATCTAAAAAAAAAACGCGGAGCTAGTTTTAAAGCAAAAGAATAGCCCTTGGCGTTCCTTTCAGGGTTCCACATGGGATTTTACCATAAGCGGGTTTTTTTCCCTCTTGATGATCACAAAAATTTACCTGTGCTAAAAACATTTTAAGATCTCTACCATTCAAAAACCCCAAAACCCAAAGAACTTTAAAATTTGGTCCGAATTCATTTTCCCAAGCGGGGAAAACGATCCGATCAATAAAACATTCTTACATTTCTTCTAAACAATGCAAAATTAAACACTAATCAA
The DNA here is from genome assembly GCA_018398815.1 of Conus ventricosus. Classification (NCBI taxonomy): domain Eukaryota; kingdom Metazoa; phylum Mollusca; class Gastropoda; order Neogastropoda; family Conidae; genus Conus; species Conus ventricosus. The sequence goes on from JAFLJL010004781.1 coordinate 4,719, forward strand.
AAGAATTAGCTGCCGTTTTTTCCCAAAAATCCCAACCCAAACGGGGGGGTTTTTTAAAGGGAAAGTTTGATTTTAACTATACAAAATTTTCCAAGTGTGATAAAACAATGTTTCTTGCATATGAAGCAGATCCCCTATGAAAATTTTTTTTCCAAACATCAAAAATCTTCACTGAGGTTTTTATTTGACAACGGCAGCTGTGGTTTTGTCATCCCCATTAAAAATTGAGAAATCTTTTTCCTTGGAAGGACTTCTCCATTTTCACAGCTGAATTAAAAGCAAAATTTTTAAAGGGATTTAGTATGTCATTTTAAAAACCATTCAAATTTTTATGGGGCACTCTTTTGTGTAACTCTAAATCAGTTCTCCGCTTTAGAATCAACAAATCCGAAAAACCGGGGTGAAGTCATACAAAATTAATGTACTTAACCTGTTCTTAACAAGGGGGATCCGGATTTTTGTGGGTCCCATCTCTTGTTTTTAATATCGGAAAAGAAAGGCTGACGTACAGCTCGGGCAGGTCAAAAAATCTTTTAAATCCAAGGGTATTCCCATTCTTTAAGTTTTTCAAAGGGTTACTCTTTATTACAAAAAGTTTCTTTTTAAAAATTTTTTAAAAGATATTAAAACACATGCTTCCCAAAGTACAAAAGCCAAAACTTAAAAAAGTGTTTTTTTAAACGCCGAACGCAAATTTTTCAAAAAAGGATTCATTAAAATTATACATTTTATCAAAAAAATGTCAATAAAACACCCAAAACACCGCAAAAAAAATTTTTTCACTTTTTTACAACTTTGTTAAAACGCTTTCAAAACCCAAATTTATAAAAAACGTCCAAAGTGTAGCGGGGGGTTATAGTTTTACAACAACACAATTTTTACTTTTGCCTTGTTTTTAATCACTCTACAAAATTTAAAAAGAGAATCTAAAACATTTTCCAAAACCGTATTTTTTTCTGAAATTTTTTCAAACTTTAAAGATAATTCCCTCGGCCGTTTTTATGTTTTTGCGTATTTTAGACTGTTTTTTTTTGACTGTTCGTTGATTTTTTAATGTAAAGTTCTAGTATATTTTCCACTAATATTAAACCCCAAAACACGGCGCACACACACACAAGCCCGCACACACACACCCAAAAAAGCCCACCACACAGCAACACACAACAACCACACATACACACGCAAGCACGCATGCATACTACACACCATACACAAATACTGTCTAAACACTTTAAAATGAAAAGATTTAAATCGAAACAACAAACACCACAACACACCATTACCAGTAAGTAAATACTTTAAATGATTTCAGTACTCCTCGATAACGCACTACCGTTTAAGGGCACACCCTGAAACTCAACAGGGTTTGGCCCGACCTAAAGCCTTCTTGTATACTAAAAAAAACTCGTTAGCGTGACCTCGGGTACGGGAAAAAACCCCTTTTTGGTACCCCCGTCTGGCCCAAATGCAGAAGACCACCGCTTTAAACAAGCGAAACTGAAACAATCTTTTTTTCCCAAAAAATCCAAAACCGAAACTAGAAATTTTCATGGGAAAATGAGATTTTGGGGGGTTTTTTTTTCCTCAAAAAGGGGGGAAAATCGCAATCACAGCATTTACTCCCCTGACACGGTTTCAACGTCTGTTTTCTTTGCTTTGGGCGGGCAAGGGTAACTTCAAGAGCATATTTTTAAAAATTGCTGCATAGCGCAAAACGAGAGGGGGGGCAGAGGGGGAAACTACCCCCCCCCCCCCCCCCCCCCAAAAACACTGATCTAGATTAATCCTTCTGTACGCTGTAGGGTGTAATGTACCCAAACACCATACATATTCATAGCAAATTTGCTATGTTTCAACGCTATGCTGGGTTTTAAATTAATTTGGAATGAATAAACAAATAATATGCAAATAACTTGAAATCATTTCATTTGCACTTTTATGAGTCCACAGAACAACAAATGAAGAGTAGTATTTACGGTACTTTCTACTTCTAGATCTAGATCTATAAAACGGCTGGCACCCATTGTGTTTAGAGAGTTGTCTGCCAGTTGTAGATTGTGTTTTCTTGCTTATTCCCCTTGCTCTCTCTTCTTCCCTTTGTTCTATCCTTTCTTTTGTGAGTTTGTACTCCCTCTCCCCTCTTGAGTGATCTGTCCCCCCCACCCCCTTCTTCTGTCTTTGTTTTCGTTTCTCCTTATCTTTTCTCTGTGAGTTTTGTTCATTGTCCTTTGCCCAGTCAACTGGGAAAGGACTATGGATTCGTTCGGTATGTTTTTTTTTGTTTGTTTTGTTTTTTTGTTTTGTTTTGTTTTTTGTTTTTTTGTGTGTCTGTTCGGCCTGTATCTTCCGAACGGAATGAGATACGGCCTTCAAATTGTGCTGTGGTGGTGTGCCTCCTTAATAGGAAGGTCCCCTAGACAAATCGTCAAGGTCAACGTCATGACCTTGACGTATGACCTTGAAAACCAAAAAATCTAGTTTTGGCCGTATCTTGGGAACCGGAGCTCTTAGGATGTTCAAATTTGAAATGAATATGGTTTAAGCTTCGATGTTTTATCTTTGTCAGGAATGACACAAAGCTAGTATAAATGACAATGTCAAAAGAAAACAATGCATTCAGGATACATTTTCAAGACGCTATACGAGGCCTATTACTTATTCTATTAGTTTTTATTTCATTAGTTTTTATCTCTCTTATGTTTATGCGCAAATTATATATTCTTGAGCCTTTGATATTTTCAGACGGGAAAAAGCACGCAAACTAAAACACAATAAGATTTTAATGACGTCATTGATTGGTTGTTGAGACCGAGACAAGTCGCTCATTTACGTAATTGAATTTCGGAAGTATGACGTCTTTTCCCATGCCCCATTATTACGTCATTGACTTTCAATTGGCGGGAAGGTCTTTTTATGGGGCCTCAAGCTATATTATGATCTCCTCGGATAAGATCAATTTTTTTTTTTTACTGAAATTCACCTTATCCGAGGATCGGTTAACGTGCCCCTCGGATAAGATCAAGAATTTTTTTTTTGTCCCAAGGGGAGTCACCTTATCCGAGGAGTACTGTATGTGATAAACCACATTTTCTTTCAGTTGTTTAGATCTATCAGATAATGCCTTTTCCTTTGAACAGGAGTTTGTCAGCTACTTCATCATCACACTAATTCTCTTCCCTGCTGTAGAAAATCTTTTCAATAGCTGTTCACTTTCAGCCCCCCCCCCCCCCCCCCCCCCCCCCCACACACACACACACACACACACTTTTTTTTACATTCCTCATTTCAATCTCACTCTCTCCCACATTAAATTCTGAAGTTCCACAATGACAATTAGAATCTGAGGGGTCTTTTACAATATATTGCAGTCAAAGATTCTGGCTGTTATTGTAAAAACTGATGCAGATCTAAGCAGCAGATCTAAGCTCATTATTCTCTTACCAGGGCAGTGTGTAGCATACAGACATACCACACTGCATATATCTTAAAATGCACACTAAATCACCATCCTGTATCCAAATACTGATAAATAATTCACTTACTAAAGCATATTGTTGTTGGGCGGAAACTGAACTTGCAGGGGTGCCTGATGTTCAGCAATGTCCTGAAAATAAAAAACCAAACTATTATTCACTGGAGTCCAACAAGTTGTTATTTGTGGACATGGACACTTTCTTGTTAATAAGAATCGTAACTTCATTTTTGTTGGAAACAGTAACAGCAGGGGAACAATCAATCACAAATATGCAACAGTTTCAGTGGCAGCAGGCAGTGTTACTGCCTGACTGCCACTATGACAGTAACAATGTATGTTTCAGTTTGATGCCAACACTCAACAAAAACAACAACTATCTTTACACCAACCATACACTGAAATGAAATGAAACCCAAAAAGATCAACCACCCATTCCACAAACCTTACCTTCTTTACGCCTCTGAGTTTGGCTCTCTTGCTCCTGACAGAATCGGTGTCACTGTTGCGTTTGAGGCTTGCACTTGCAGCTGGCGAATGAACAGAGAGTGCTTTAATACATTTTTCTGTTATAATAGTTGGCACAGCATCCTCTTTCAGCTGTCTTCGGACCCGAATTCCAGCTTCCCCTTTACTTTCCAGGTGTGTTGGTCTGGAAACCGTGCTCTTCGAAGTGACGGCAGCAAATGCCATGATAACTGTCCCGAAGAACAAAATCTTTCCTCGTTGTGGTGACAAAATTTATCCACAATCGCCTAAACTGGCTGGAAGCACCTGGAAAAGCATGAACGCGTACTCTTTGCTTATTTCCTGATGAAATTCCGCAACCAGACACAGCACACATATCTCACTTCAGCCGAACACGAAGAGCGACTTGGCTTGTCTACGTCATCAATCGGGAAACCCTCCTAATATCGAAATCGAGGCTCTCGTTCCTGTTTCAGCCTCTCGCTTCCCAATCCGCAGGAAATGCTGCTCTCACTGCAAAATGAGAGCACAGGCGGCTGATTCGGGGCTGTGTTTCGCAATACGACCACATACCAAAACAGTGTATTTGGTCAAAATACATTTGTAAAAATGGGTGAGATACCCTTTAAGTTTGATAAAATCTCTTCTCTCTTCTAAGGGTTTCCGTTCTAATTTCCTCATGTTCTTCCTAGTATTCCCCTTCTCTCTGATATGGTTCCCTTTATGAACCGTGGCTGCTCTCTTCTGAATATTTTTGAGGTTATCATGTCCTTAGATGGTAAGGATCCCAGATTGAGCAACCATATTCCAGTACTGGTCTAACCAGTGTTTTGTAGCAGTCGTGGCAGTCATTGATATTCCTGTATAAAAAGCTAAGATGTTATTTGCTTTCTTACATACTAAATTGTAATGTTCTTTCCATTTGAGACGACTATCTATAATCACGCCTAAATATTTTGCAGCATTGGTATATTCTGATCTAGTTGGTGAGCGTTTATTACATATACGCAACACTTGGCACTTCTGGGGATGAAATTCCATTTTCCAAGTTCTTTCCCACTCTTGTAAACCGTTTAGATCTTGTAGAATGCGTGTATCATTCTTGCTTCTGATTGTTCTATATACTAAGCTGTCATCTGCAAAAGCCTTATAGTATTTCCAGGGAGAGATTTCTATTTATGTCCATTTATAAAATTAAGAAAAACAAGGGCCCCAGAACTGTTCCCTGTGGTACACCTGACAAGACTGGTTACAATGGGATGACGACCCTTCCACAACAACTTTCTGCGTTCTCCCAACGAGGAATGATCTAGCCCATTTTAGCAAAGAACCGCCAATGCCGATGTGTTCTAGTTTAAGCAGCAGGCCCTCATGGTCAACCTTATCGAAGGCTTTAGAAAAGTCTAATAAAATTGCATCTATTTGCTGTCTGTTGTTAAGACAGTTATTAAAATCATTGAGAGTTGTTATAAGTGAGTCTCACAACTCCTTCTCTGTCTAAAACCATGCTGGGCAATTATTTAAGAAGTCATATTTGTCAAGATGGTCCATTATGCTACATATATTATGTGTTCAAGTAGTTTTGCTGATATGGATGTAAGAGATACGGGTCTATAATTCTCTGCTTTTTGTTTTGTCACCCTTTTTGAATAAAGGAACAATGCTCGCATCTCGCCACTCATCAGGTATTACTCCCTGGTCCAGTGAAGCTTGTAAAGTAGTTGGTATACCTCAGTCAGTTCATTGGCACATAATTTTAAGAGCTTGCCAGGAACGCCATCAGGACCAGTAGCTTTGTTTTCATTGATGTTGGTCAGTAACTTAAATACTCCTGCTTTGTTTACTTTGATGTTTTGCATTTCAGGGAGTTTATCATCATCCTTTAGTCTATCAATCTGGCAAACAGCCTGAGGAGAGAAGCTATCAGGTCAAAGTCCTCACTGCAGAAATTGGAGCTAGGGGGTTTGTAGGAACGTCTGCATACAGCCTCATGAAACAGCTCTAGTTGCAGGGAGGGAAAAAAACCAGAGCCCTGAAAGCAATGGCAAGAAGCGGCAAGAGGTGTTCAAGCTGGATCTGGTCAAGGAGAAACAAAAGTGAACTTCATAAGACTTAAATTTCCTACAACTATCAGGTGTCCCGTGGCTCAGTGGTTAGAGTGTGAGTCATTGAGTGGAAAATGAGCATGTCCAGAGGGTCATGGGTTCGAATCCCAGCCATGGCTTGTCCCAAGATGGGAAAAAAGGGGGCAGCAGAGGGACATCCGAGTCATGAACCGGGTGTGGCCCAACCCCCCTAGAGTGTCAGGAGATAAGGGCCGAAACACTTGCTTGAAGGGGGCTTCTCTTCTGAGGACTCTGTGCTGCCACGCTCTCCATGAGTTTCTTTCTACTAACGTTAATTAAAGGCTTGAGGTTTGAGAAAAACCGAACAAAAACTGCTTGTTTAGTAAATTTGCTTTCCCTTCAGGTCCTGTATTAGGTTATTCTGGTTATTTCTCAGGTCTAGAATCCCAATGTTGTCCTGTCTCTTACTCCTTATGTAAGTCCATAATTTCTTGTTTTGATGATCGCCTTCTGAAATCATCGAATTAATTTAATTGGAGTGAGCAAGCCTACATTCTCTCTGACACCTTCTCTTAATATGTTTATACCTAATCAGAAAATCTTTCTGAATTAGGGTGTAAGTTTCAATTTCTTAAAGAACCGATGTTTCCTTCTCAACGAACGTTTATTTTTTGTATTAATCCAGGGCTGGTGGTTCTTGCTTGAAGTTATTTTAGTAGGTATGTTGTCATCCATAATAAATTCGAGTTAGTTTTTTACACTTCCAAAGGTCACTGACATCTTTAACACTATGAGACCTAAAGGAAAAAGACGACTGAAATCATGAGTATCCCAGGCGAAATTTTTGCAAGTCTGCCTGGTCTAGAGTCTGATGGTACCTTTAGGGGGTTTTCTTCGAAAGGGTTGAAATTGCTCTCTAAGAGGATTATGTCATGATCACCCAGCCTGCAATAATTCCTGATTGCCTAAAAACCCCTGGACAATTGGTAAAAAATAAATCCAGGAATCAGTGCCACGTGTTGGTATTTCAACTGACTGCACTAATCCAAGGTCTTTGGGGTATCAAAAACTTTTTTTTTTCGATGACTAAATTTACTGATTTTCTTCCTTTTTCTTGATAAGTGATTGAAAGTTTATGACTAGCATTTAAGTTGATCTTTTCTCTTAATGATTTGGAGTTCGGTCGCACTTTAATATATGATTTGGGATTTTATCAGTTTAGAATCAGGGGTGGATGCAAACTTAGGACAAAATTTAAGTTTTCTTTTGGGGATCGGTCTGGTGAGATAGGGTCAAAACGGTTGCTTTCTGAGCTGGGAGTCTTCAACGAATCTTCAAAAGTCTTGAACTAAAGTTTGGGGAAACCCGCAGGTAAAACATGTCCAAGATAAATCCTATTACCCTAATGCTTCATAACTGCTGAATCTAATGACATATATTTAGTGTGTACCATGTATTGCAGACGTCACAGGCAACTGCTTTACGTTTCCATGTGACTCGCAAATTGCAGACTCCGCATGGATATTTTACTTTGGTGGACGGACCCGGATTGAGTTCAATGTCTCCCGATAGTAGGAAAAAGGCTTAAGAGCCATGATTTAACTCCTCTATGTCTAACTCTTTTATTAAAACAATTCTTATCACTGTACTATTTTTGATTAAATTAAAATCAGGGTTCAATCTGGGCCCAGTAATCGACGTGAGAACAGTGTCGGCACAGGTGTTTCATAGGAGGCTAACTGGTTAGGTTGCACAAAGTTTTATAACTGCAAAAATGGAACTAAAGGCGTCTCCTTCTACATCTAAAATTTCAAAATTAAACCGATATTGTTCCTATCACATGTGTGAACAGCAAGAAAAAGTAGAAAACTTTTAACGAATCCGAGGAACAGCACACCCGGGAGCCATCTTGAAAGCCTAGTGAGACACACCTTACCTGAAAGGTAAAAAAATAAAATAAAATTTAGCATTAAACTACTACAGCCAACAGTGCTGATTATTAAAATTCACCAGTTTACTCGTATGAAAAAAGAGTAAATAGACGTAAAAGATGTAAAAATGAATTAAAAAACGGGAGCCCAAAAACCCAGGAAGCCTCCTCGCTGGACATGCGCAATCCAACGTTGCGCAATCCAACGTTGGTGAGAGTCCAGACTAATGTCTGGGCTTTTGTAGGTTGAAGGACGATCCAGTTTCTTGACACCACTGAGCAATGTTGTTCAACTGTTGCTGAACTGCTTTCGTTCTTTCTTCAGCATTCTTTGATGTTTTTTAGATCATGCCGTTTATCTGCTAATGTCAACGCTCGAGCAATTTCATTTCTGTTGAGCTTAAGTGTAAAACATTTACAAAACAGGGGAAAGAGGAGAACCTTGAGGTAATCCAATAGAAAGTTTATGAGGCTCAGATTCCATCTCCCAAAACGTAGGATGACGGTTCGCTCCCGAAGTGACGCTGCTGTCCATCGGTAGCAGACGTTAAAAATCCCGTATGTTTTCTTTTTCTTCACTTCCGGTTCAGGTCATATTTAAATGTGGTTAGAGGAACAGCACCCCTTTAAAAGAGAACAACGACACTACAACCATCATAACACCCTAGTGCAGTTATATTTCGGACAAAAAGGAGTTTTAAGCACAACGAATTAAAACCTTTTGGCCGTCTTTCGTTTTGGTAGAATTCAGCCCAGGCGTGTACTCAAGATTTTTGCTTAAGGTGTCCTCTTTGCTCCGACTGACTGTATTTATAGTTATAAAACACATGTGCTGATGCTGGTGCAGGGGGCTGCTCACCAAGCCCACAGATGACACATGCGCGCGCACGCGCAAGTAAGCGCACACATGTGCGCGCACGCACATACACACACACACGGCACATGAATACACGCACCGCATGAACGCACACATAATGGGCCCGTGCACACACAGACACACGCGCGTGCGCGCTTGTCTACGCTTACCACACACACATACAATGATAATGATGATACAGACAATGTTAGATGGGTACACAATGTTGACCAGCGCGTTTGGCTAATGCGTAGGTCAGACATCTGCTAATTCGTAGCATGAGACCCTCTTCTTAAATTCTGTCATCTTAGACATTAAATTAATTATGAATCAGCTTTAAATCGTGCGCGGTGGGTCTCAAAATTTAGCAGATGTGGTGTAGCGTATATGGACTCATCCGCATGCAGTGACACCTCTTTGATAAAACTGAAACTCAGCACTGCAGGTCATTGGTATGGAGGCCATCTGCAGGGTATGGAGGTCATCTGCAGGGTATGGGGGCCATCTGATGGGGGCCATCTGCAGGTATGGGGGCCATGTAGGCCTACATGAAACGGGACAAAAAGCCTACTCCCAGTGCCTAGTACGTAGTCATTATGGATTGTCCCTGTAGCAGCCATAACGGTCAGGATCAGGATCAGGATAAGTACCTTTCTGGAACCTTCCTAGGTTATAGTTGCAATGGAAAATAGAGAATACCCCATACGGTTATGAATTCAGCTTGGGTGTTGTGCGGGGTGTGGTTAAAAATGGTTGACTGGAACTCCAATAAACTTTTACAGACAGAACGAAAACAATGGAGGTGGGGGAGGGGGGGAGGGATTATGGACAGGATGGGAATGAGAGACCAGTTATAATGGAGGAGACCGCCCCACGCAACAAAGCACCGAAAAGAAGGTAACCCCTGTATGATCTATTTAGTAGGCTACTTGCCTTTGTTTCGCTTGACCAATCACAATTCATTCTCCGTTTCTTTCCCGCTTAGGCCTACGGTTTGTAAACGCCTGTGGCAAGAAAATGCTTGATGAGTCTAATATACATGACGTAGTTCCAGTTCACGTTCCTGTAATGCGTCATAAAAAGGAGTACGTCATAAACAACCATTACAATTGCGTGTCGGAAATGGCAAACAATAGGGCCTAAGTCAAAATGCGATACTTCTAGCCTAGTAGAAGAAACAGCGAGTAAGAAAAAGGAGAAGTTGCCTGTCTTCCAAAACGGGTGAGTATATTACTGTTAATTTAGTAACAGATTGTGGGTATCATTGGAACAAATTGAAATTAACCTGCACTCGACACTTATGAGACAGAGTTGCGTAATACTGAATTTGTGAAACTATTCGTGAACTATAAACTCTGAGACAGAGTTGCGTATACTGAATTTGTGAAACTATTCGTGAACTATAAACTCTCCTTTCTTCCCATGCGCTTAAGTCAAGCTATTCCATTTTAATGCCCGACGAAAAGAACCACTTTTTCCGTTGTTAGAATTGTATTTTCGTCCCACAGGAGGGGGCTGAATTCTTCTTCTTCTTCCTGTTGGGTGTCCACGGTCATCACGTGACCATTCTGACACCATAGTGAGGAGAAAGCGCAGCAGGATGGATGGACAAAAAAAGAAAAAGAAAAAAAAGAGGAAGTGGGGGGGGGGGGGGGTAATGGGGTGTTGGGGGTGTATGGGAATAACCGGCTCATGGGGGGGGGGGGGGGGGGGGGGGGGGGGAAACCCTCAGCTGTTCCAGGCATCAGGACCAGGCCTTTCCGGCTACCGTAGCGGCCCCGGGTCAAGCCCGACCGGCAGAGCCCTAGTCCCTCACTTGCCTTACTTTGCTGATGGTGGGCTGGGCTGTTAGGACGTTCGGGTCATCCTTGAGACAAAGGCCTCAAGGGAGGGAGCAGTGACTGTGGCATCTGGGAGCGAGTTCCATTCTCTGATGGTACGAGGCAGAAATGCGTATTTCCGGTAGTCTGTGCGGCATGATAGGGTTCTGTACGCTTGGTTGTGGCCTCTCCCTCTCTGTTCATTGGTAAGAGGTTATTCATCTCAACTTGGCCAGGTTGTGTCGGATCTTGTAGAGCATGGCGAATTAGGAACTGTCATACATCTAAAGATGCAGGAAGATTTTTCTTTTTAAAAATTGATTTCGTAACCCCTTTAGCGATCCCCCGTTCAGTCCGGAAGACGGAAAC
>JAFLJL010004782.1:0-14988 GCA_018398815.1 Conus ventricosus
TAAACCCCTTTTTCCCCCCCCCCCCCCCCCCCCCCCCCCCCCCCCCCCCCCCCCCCTCCTTAAGTCCAAATCTTTCCCAAATCATTACCATGAAGACAGTTCAGTTGTTGGCCTGCGCTTTTTTTTTCCCCAGGGTTTTGATTGTTCGTCTATGTATTTGTTTGACTTAATTCAAGTTAAAAGGCTGTCCCAGTCTTGAATAAAAATTACTCTGTGTTTGGTGTTTTTTTATGGGAGCAAAAAGTTACCCCCACTTGTTTATTTTTATTTTTTCGGGTTCCCTACCTCTTTTAATTTCAATTTTGTGTTTCGATTAAATTGAGGTTATTTGTATTTGTTTCTGTCGTCTGTGTGTTTGTCTTTTGATCTCCCTTGCATCTTTCGGTATATCCTCAAGCGTAGGTCAAAGATTGTCCCCTTATTTTTTTCTATTTGCATAATTGTCTTCAGTTTTTCGCAAATTTTTCTTCCACACTTTCGTTTGGTTTCATTTATTCCCCTTCATGGATGCTTCGGGGGTGCTATTGGATTTTTTTTTTGCACCCTCGGTGGTGATTTTTCATGGTGGACGAGGAAAGGGGTAGGGGTTTGGGTTAGGGTGGTGGTGGGTTAGGTACAGGCACATCATGAAACATCATTTCTTTCTCCAAACTGTCATTATCTGGTTTACGTGCTTGAACGGTCGCTTGCCTTTAACAAACACTGCTACTTTCCCTTGTTGTTTGCCATTTGTACAATGTTTTGTTGCCTGCGAGTTAAATCTGTCGCTAGTCTGACCCCCTTTCTTTCCAGTTGCCCTCTTACTTCTTTTTAGAGCGTTCCATCTTATTCTTCCACTAACTAAATTTCCCCTTTTCATTGCCCGTGGCCCCCCCGGCCTAGCCCGCCCCACTCTGTGTGCCCTTAAAATTTGTCATCTTTGTTCAACTTTCTTCCCCTCCACCCATTAAATGCTCACACCCCACATGAGCACACGCATCATACCCCTCCCTCCCCACCATGCACAGGAGGGACCCCAAACTTACGCAGATTACCCCGCCGCGAAAATCTCCAATTTGTCAATCTCCCCAGTCAGTCTATTCACTTCTTCTTTCAGTTCTTCCACTCTTTCAGACACACACGCACACTTAATCTCTCTCCCTTCTTTCGCCTCTGTGTGCAGATCATCCAATCAGCAGTCATAGTGTCCATTCTGTTGCACAGCAACTGTTCTCTTCTTCTAGTTGCTTTAAACGTTGGTCTATTTGATAACACTTTTCCGCTACATTGTAGGCCTTGCTTTATCTCGCCCCGTTCGTCTCTGATGATTCTGTTCTGTTTTAACTGTTCCTCCCTAAGTTCAGTTAAGGGTGTGTTTTGTATGTCGACTGTGCTTTGATATGACTGACTTTGGGCCTCAATATCTGCTAGAATGTGAGGGGAGATTAAAAGAGGCATCCTTCTTTCCTCCACCATTCACACTCTCCGCCCTGCCTTTCCCTGTCTTTCTGTCCACGTTTCTTGCGTTGTTCTGGACTGGATCCCTTTGGAAAATCATGGCTCAGAAAATTTTCCACATCAGGTACCGGCGTTCGTCGCACACAAGCCTACAACCACAGGCACATGCAGACTTACCTAATCTGCCCCTTTACTAACAAAATCAGCCGTCAGATTTTCCCACCCTGGCATTTTTCCCTGACGCTAAAGCTGATCTGGGCACGACTGAATGAAACGAGAGACTGTGCATGACGCAAGGTCTGGCAGCAGACGGACACACATTTCAAAAGTGCGAAAATGACCATACAAGCCATACCATTGTCACTTCAAGTCAAGTCGATTCACTCGCCTGTGTTTTTCCCATGTGTAAACAATGTCAATTTTCTGGCCAGGTGGAAAACGACCAATTCGAGCTCGCCACAGTTCAATACCGCCATTTTGATGATAATTTAACAGCTACCTGCAGATGACCATACAGACCACCTATCCAACTCTGGCTTTCTTATTCTTGTTTTTTATAGCGTAGTGACCGCAAAGGGCCATAATTATCAGGGCTGTCACCTCTTCACAGATGCCAGAAAAAGGGGGATAACTAACAAGTAAATAAATAAATAAATAGTGAAAATGGAATGGGAAAAAAAAAGTAAACAGATACATAAAATAAATTTATAACAAAAGGTTTAAAACTCAATTCAGAAATTGGAAATGGGAAAAGGTTAAATCAAGGTGTGGGGGAAAAGAAAATCACTTTTTAGCAATGTTTCGTCAGCCTTTAATTGACTGTAGATGGCAAAACTGGAAAACCAATTTACACTAGTGAAGATTTCATGTGTATAGAATGTTTTGTAATACTCATGACTTGAAGGGAACATTTGAAAGCAAATATGGACGAAAATGAAGCTTATAATGGGCAAGGTTTTAGACTAGGTATATCTGACTTGAATGTGCATCGATTTAGATATAAATGTTTTTAATGATCGCGTTGATGTGTCCAAATTTTGCCCGATGTCTAACGAAAACGAGATACACTTCGTTCTTTGTTGTCAAAGGTTGAAAGGGAAAAAAGAGAAAAGTTTTTGGGCTAAATATTATGGACAACTTGTTTTTTTAAACTAGTCTATCATGGCATGCACTAAACCTGATGTTGTAAGTAATTATCGTTGTTTTTGTATAAGGCTTTTAATATAGAGAAATAGCTAAATTCATAGTTTTGCATGATGTGCCTGCCTAACCGTAGCCTTTTTATTGCATGATGAAGTGGTATACCTGTACGTTTACCCCTTATGAGGGGCTGAGGCCTTTTGAATAAACATTCATTCATTCATTCATTCATTCATTCATTCATTCTCTCTCTCTCTCTCTCTCTCTCTCTCTCTCTCTCTCTCTCTCTCTCTCTTCTCTGTGTACACCTCCCAAGCATTCAGAAACGAGACCAACCGACCTGACCACCCAGTGAAGGTCACCAGCACTCTCTCTCTCTCTCTCTCTCTCTCTCTCTCTCTCTCTCTCTCTCTCTCTCTCTCTGTACACCTCCCAAGCATTCAGAAACAAGACCAACCGACCTGACCACCAGTGGAAGGTCACCAGCAAGCACAGGAACGCCTTGTTCCGGAACAAGTCCACGTCACACACGCTGCGCAAGTACTTCCGGCCCACGTGACCCAGCCCCCTGGCGCCCTTGCCGTGCTGACGCTGCAGCCGCTGTCCTCGTCGTCAACTGGCGGGCTGCGTCATCTGCGCCAGGAATGACGTCATGCTCCTGCCGCACTGTGGAATCGGCCAGCGGGTTTGGCTGCCGCTTTGTAGTAGAGGGCCTTGGCAGCAGGGGGTGGAGCAAGCCTGGGGATGTTGCCTCTCCACCCTGCTGGCCACCACGTCCGGCTGGGGCCCGTCCGGCGCCGCTGAGTCCGCTGAAGTACACGGCTGGTTGGGGGGGTTTGGCAAAGGTCCCCCAGTCCCCTGCCCGCAGGTTGTAGCTGCGGGAGGCGGTCGTGTGGAGGAGGAGGGGGGACGCGCGGGCAAGCCTTGCCCCCCGGAGCTTCGCGTCCTGAGAAAGGGCCACCCCATCGAGTCTTTCCCGTCGTTTTGGGTGGTGGTGGTGGGTGGTGGTGGTGGGGGTTTGGGGGTGTTGTTTGGGGGTTTTTGTGGTGGGGGGTGGGGCGTTTTCGGTGGGCTGCTCCCCCAAAGGATGAGAAGGAGACAGAAGGGCGCGGGTGAGGGGTTTGTCGATTTTGCCCCCTGGATCTTTTCCCCCGCCCCGATTCTTTCCCTCGCATATCTCCCCCCCTCCCCCTCTCCCCCCCTCCCCCCCTTTCCCCCACCTCCCCTCCCCCCCCCCCCCCTCCCCCCCCCCCCCCCCCCCCCCCCCCCCCCCTTCCTTCCCCTTTTGTTGCGGGGGAATCTTTGGGTTTGCGGGAGGCGAAGACGGGCCCCACCTTACGGAGGGGGGAGGGGAGAGACGACGGTGGGGCGGCGGGGGGGAAGACGGGTGCTGCGAGGTGGGCCGGCCCAGCAGGGGCCCCTGAGTGGGGCCCGCGGGCCAGGCAGTGCGTGAAGTGCCCGTCAGAATCACCCGGGGTTTGGCCCCCCGTGAACAGCGCGCAGGGTTCGCACGGTAGGCGGGGCGGGTGCCCAGGGGGAAAGCCGCGGGGGCGTGCCGGTGGCGATGGCGCGTTTCTTTTTAAAGTCAGGCCCACCACGTGATGGCGGGGGAAGCCACGCGAACCCGGGCCTGGAGTGGGAGGACACACCACACCACAAACACACACACACACACAACACACACACACACAAACACACACACACCACAACACACCACCACCCACACACACCGCAGCACGCCCACAACATTCACAGCAGCTCACGCGGCACACACACACACACACACAAAACAACACACACACGCAGAAACGCACACACACAACCACACTAATTGTAAGTGGGTTTCTGTGCGTTGCTCTCACCAGTGCCAAAGTTGACGGTTGGCATGTTGTTTGTTTTTATTTTTATTTTTTATTCAATCTGTGCCATTGAAGACATTATCGAGGGAAGGAGAGACGGCTGGGAGAGGGAGGGAAAACAGGGCGGTGGGGGCGGGGGGGGGGGGGGGGGGCATAGCGGCAGATGCTGTGAATTCAATGGACCAGTGCGGACAGACAGAAGCAAAGGACTTGCTGAACGCCCTAAGGTCGGGAGCCCCCGGCCCCCTTTCGGTCGACGCCTGGAGGTCCCCCAAAAAGGGAGACAGCGGTGCGCTAATCCTAGCAACCGCTGCCCTTTGCCGTCTTGTTCTTTTAAATATTTCACAGAAGAAAAGGACAGTTCTTAGTCTTGTTCTCAAAGAAAAGGACAGTTACGTAGTCTACATGTTTCACAAAAGTAGAGGACAGTTACTAGTCTTTCTATTTCCAGAAGACAAAGGACAGTTCCCCTAGTCTACTGTTTCAAAAGTAGAGGACAGTTCCCCTAGTCATAAGTTCTCACAGAAGATAGAGGACAGTTCACGTAGTCATACAGTTCCACGAAGACGGACATTCACGTAGTCATCGTTCTCCAGAAGGGAAAAGGACATTCCGTGTCTACTGTTTAACAAGACAAAGGACAGTTTACGTAGTCATCTGTTCTCAAAGGGAAGACAAAGGACACTTTACTAGTCATACTGTTCTCCCGAAGAAAAGGACAGTTCAGTAGTCATAAAGTTCTCACAGAAAAATAGAGGAAGTTATGTGTCATAATTTTCACGAAGATGGGGGACAGTTTCCCCTAGTATACATGTTTCACAGAGACCAAAAGGGCAGTTACGTAGTCATAAAATTTCAAGAAGTAGAGGCGTTCACGGTATACATGTTTACAACAAGAGGCAGTTACGTGTCATAAGTTCTAAGAAGATAGGGACAGTTCACGTAGGTCATATGTTTTCACAGAAGACAAAGGACCTTTACGTAGTCATAATGTTCTACAGAAGATAGAGGGCGTTTCAGTAGTCTTTTCTGTTCTCACAACAGTAGAGGACAGTTCAGTAGTTTACTGTTCTCACAACAGTAGAGGGCGTTCACTAGTCTCAATTCTCAAGGAAAAAAAGGACGTTGTAGCATACTGTTCTCACAGAAGATAGAGGACAGTTCAGTAGTCAACAGTTCTACAACAGATAGAGGACAGTTCAGTGTCTTTCTGTTTCACAGAAGATGAGGACGTTCACGTAGTATACATGTTCTCACAGAAGACAAAGGGGGCTTTCTTGTTTTTTCTTTTCACAAAAGATAGAGGACAGTTACTGTATACATGTTTCACAACGATAGGGACAGTCAGTAGTCTACATGTTCTCACAGAAGAAAGGGACAGTTCACGTAGTCATACTTTCTCCAGAAGACAAAGGAAGTTCACGTAGTCATACTGTTTTTACAAAGAAAAGGACAGTTACTGTCATTCATGTTCTCACAGAAGAAAAGGGCATTCGTAGTTCATGTTCTCACGAAGAAAAAGGGCAGTTCAGTAGCTACTGTTTCACAGAAGTAAGGAAGTTACGTAGTCAACTGTTCTCAAAAGATAGGAAGGGGTTTCGTAGTAAAACCTTTTTTCCCGAAGACAAAGGACTTTGTATAACCTTCCCCCGAAGACAAAGGCTTTAATAGTAAAACTTTCCAAGAAATAAAAAGGGGGAGTTTTTAGTGGTCCACCCCAGGAAAAAAAAGGAAAGTTCTTGAATACATTCTCACGAAAAAAAAAGGACAGTTCCGTAGTATCAATTTTTTCCCCAGAAAACAAAGGGCAGTTCCTTTGTTACTATTTTACAGAAACAAGGAAGTTCATAGTATTTGTTTCCAAAAAACAAAGGGCAGTTTTCTAGTATAATTTTCACAGAACAAGGACGTTTTAGTAAAAATTTTCACGAAGAAAAGGAAATTCTCGTTAGTAATACTATTCTCCAGAAGACAAGGACAGTTTCATGTAATTTGTTCTCACTGAAGACAAAGGCAGTTTGTAGTCTACATTTCCAAGAAGACAAAAGGACGTTCTCATAATTATGTTCTCCTGAAGACAAAAGGGCAGTTTTCGTAGTATTTTTTCTCACAAAAGACAAAGGACAGTTCTTTTAGTAATATATGTTTTCATGAAGCAAGGGCAGTTCTCGTGTCTACATGTTCTCCAGAAGACAAAAGGAAGTTCTCATTGTAAAATAGTTTCATGAGCAAAGGACAGTTCTCGTAGTAATCATATTTCACAAAGACAAAGGACGTTCTATAGTAAATTTTTGTTCTCATGAAGACAAAGGAAATTCTCGTTTACTTTTTCCACAGAAAGACAAAAGCGTTTCTGGTAATAATGTTTTCCTAAGACAAGGGGAAGTTTTGTAGTATTAACATATTCCACGAAAAACAAGGACAGTTCTTGTAAATTTTTTTCCACGGGGGGAAAAAAGGGACGTCTGTTGTAATACTTTCCACGAAGCAAAAAACAGTTTCGTGTCATGTTCCAAAGACAGGTGTGTGGGTTATTTTGGCCGGATTTGAAAGTCTTTAGAAAAACCTTTGCAAATCGGGCATCTGTTGTTTTATTCCCCGGTTTTAATTTTGAGGTCCCCGAATTGGTTTAACCTACCGGTGGTGTGCTTGGTGGACAGGGTTGCCCATGGACCTCCCTTTTCAAACGTGCTGGACATGGGCCGGTGGAACACTGGATCCCACAAAACAGTCTTGAAAGGCGCGGACCAGGTTGCACACCCTGGCCTCCCCTTTATCAAAAGATGCGAAAAACAGTGAAAAGGCCAGGCTGGCACACAAAAGGCACCCCTTCATCACACAGTGGAAAGACAGCGAACGGACCCGGTTGCACACACTGGCACCTCCTTAATCAAACAGATGCTGAAAGACAGCGAACGGACCAGGTTGGCACACAATGGCACCTCCTTAAACAGATGCTGAAAGACAGAGAACGGACCAGGTTGCACACAATAGCACATCCTTAAACAGATGCTGAAAGACAGCGAACGGACCAGGTTGCACACAATGGCACCTCCTTAAACAGATGCTGAAAGACAGCAAACGGACAAGGTTGCACACACTGGCACCTCCTTCATCAAACAGATGCTGAAAGACAGCGAAAGGACCAGGTTGGCACACACTGGCACCTCCTTCATCACACAGATGCTGACATACAGCGAACGGACAAGGTTGCACACAATGGCACCTCCTTCATGACACAGATGCTGAAAGACAGCGAACGGACCAGGTTGGCACACACTGGCACCTCCTTCATCACACAGATGCTGAAGGACAGCGAACGGACCAGGTTGGCACACACTGGCACCTCCTTCATCACACAGATGCTGAAAGACAGCGAACGGACCAGGTTGCACACAATGGCACCTCCTTAAACAGATGCTGAAAGACAGCGAACGGACCAGGTTGGCACACAGTGGCACCTCCTTCATCAAACAGATGCTGAAAGACAAAGAACGGACAAGGTTGGCACACACTGGCACCTCCTTCATCAAACAGATGCTGAAAGACAGCGAACGGACCAGGTTGCACACACTGGCACCTCCTTCATCAAACAGATGCTGAAAGACAGCGAACGGACCAGGTTGGCACACACAGGCACCTCCTTCATCAAACAGATGCTGAAAGACAGCGAACGGACCAGGTTGGCACACACTGGCACCTCCTTCATCAAACAGATGCTGAAAGACGGCGAACGGACAAGGTTGCACACAATGGCACCTCCTTCATCACACAGATGCTGAAAGACAGCGAACGGACCAGGTTGGCACACAATGGCACCTCCTTAAACAGATGCTGAAAGACAGAGAACGGACCAGGTTGGCATACACTGGCACCTCCTTAATCAAACAGATGCTGAAAGACAGCGAACGGGTCTCATAACCAGTTGACAAATTCCAGTCAAGATGGAGGCGAGAGGAGGAGAGGGGTTGGAGGGGAGTGAGGAGTGGAAGGGGTGGGTGAGAGAGAGAGAGAGAGGAGAGAGAGAGGAGAGAGAGAGGAGGAGAGAGAGAGATTGATTGATTGATTGATTGATTGATTGATCTTTATTACCCAAGGATGAAGATTTTAGGCCAAAGCCTAGTCTTACAATCTGTCCTTGTCATGCATACATTATTTCAGCACATATCATTCATACAGACAATTCAACATAGCAACATGATAATCTAATTCTACAATGATAAGCAAACTACTCATAACAGCACTAATGAGATGGGGGATGGTAAAACAAAAGGAAACTTACAAGCAAACAAAAAAACAAAAATTACACAGAGAGAGAGAGGTCAGAGGGTGGGGAAGAGAGAATGGTAGGTAGGGGGAGGGAGAAAAGGGATGGTAGACAGAGTGGGAGTGGGGATGGGCGATTTTAACGGAGTAGGTTTTATGTTTAGACGATTTATTCAAAGTATGGTTCACAGAAGACTTAGCGAGTGGACGCTAATCATTGTAATCGAGTAATTTAACTACTGAGACATAAAATGTTTATGCAAATGTTCCTTGAAAAGTTTTAAAGTATTCATGTTTTGTAGATTCGGTGGAAGTGAGTTCCAGACATATGGTCCAGAGTAAGCTAGGCTTGTTTTGTATAGATCAATGCGTGGGTAGGGAAGAAGGAATTTCGTCGAGCCAGAAAAGCTGTTCGATCTTGTAAAAAGGGCATTGATATAAATGGCATAGTATCTGTCAAGATTGTAAACATTAATGATGCCTTGTTGAATTCCAATTGCCTATTCAGAGGAAGTATGTTCAGCGCTTTTAGTTTTTCGTCTGTTGTTAGAGATACAGCTGGATGGAGTAGCTTTGCTGCACGTCTATGGAGAGAATTAGCCTTTTTTTTGTGGACGTCACTACTGCCGTCCCACACTGTTGACGCGTAATTTAATACGTGACATTATGTGTGCATTGAAGAAACGTTTAAGCACATTACTGTTGACGTAGCGCTTTAATTGAGATAACAGGAAAGGTGTTTTGAGACTACTTTGCATACGTTATTTAGATGAGATTGCCATTTCAATTCTTTATCTATCGTTAACCCCTAAAACACGATGCTCGTCTACCTGCTCGTATAGAAGTGCCATTCAACTGAATTTTTAGGGAAGAGGAGTCAACTGGTGTTTTTGGCGGGTAGCTATAATCATAGATTTGGTTTTGGCTGGATGTATGACCATTGAGTTTGAATGACACCAGTCTGACACGTCGTTTAGACTTTCCTGGAGAGAAGTTTCTATTGTCTGTAGATCACTACCATTCGTTTGGAGCGACGAGTCATCAGCAAATAAATCTGTTGTGACCTTTTCATCTGATACGGACAATGGTAAATCATTGATGAAGATGCAGAATAGTAGGGGGCCTAGTACAGAGCCCTGTGGGAACTCCATGTCTGACAAAGTCTGAAGTGGAGGTTTTCCCATTAAGCGCCACATACTGAGTCCTATCGTTCAAGTATAATTGGAAATAATGAGATTGTCGGGGTATGGATTCAAATAGAGAGATAGTTTCTTTAGAAGAATGGAATGATCAACAAGATCAAACGCCTTTTTGAAGTCAAGAAAGACAACCCCTGTTATTTGTGATTGGTTCATATTTGAAAGCCATGAGTCACACATTCGTGATAATGCTGTGTGGCAGGAATGATTAGATCGGAATCCAGATTGGAGTGGGTGAAATAGTTTGTTTTTCTCCATGAACTGAGATACGTGTGTGTGTATGTGTCTTTCAAGGGGTTGGATAGAATAGATAGTAAGGATATAGGTCTGAAATTTATTTGGATCCGACAAATCATTTGATTTTGGAAGGGGGATTACTTTGGCGTTTTGAACGCCTGCGGGAAAAACATTAGTTTCAATGGATAGATTATATATGTATGTAAGAGACTCAACAATGTAAGGTAGAGCGAGTTTGAGAAGAAATGCGGGTATGTTATCAGGACCCATGGATTTTTTATTCTTTAATTGCGCTATGTGCATACCTACTTCATGTACAGCAAGAGGGGAATTTTAATTGAGTTACTGGATCCAAGTTTTTGTTTGCAAATGATATTAGGGAAGTCGGGCATGTATATTCATTTGGTGCTCTTAACGTCTGTGAAGCTTGAGTAAGGGTATCTGATAATGACAGAAAGTGGGTATTAAATTTGTCCGGGGTGATTGTGGTGCTTGAAGTTTGTGAATTTGTACGCTTGTTGCGTACAATAGTGTTTATTGCCCTCCACATTGGCGCTGTGGATTTTGCATCCGTTATCATTTGACTGAAGTAGTCTCGTTTGGCTTTTTCGACTTCGTTTGAAACAAAGTTTCTCTGCTCTTTGTTATTCGTCAAACAAATTTGCTGCCTTGAGTTGGTCACGTAGTACCATTTCTTGCAGCAATTCTGGAGTTAACCACGGGTTCATCTGCGGATGCCTAAATCTTTTTTGATGTAACGGCGCGTGTTTATTTATGATGGTGAGGAATGTTTGGTACCAGAAGGACAGTGCATCATCGACGTCTGAGTAATTATAAGTTAAGTGAAATGGGGAAATGTTTAAGTCATAGAGGTATGCTGCTTCATTAAACTTTTTGAAAGAGCGGTATTGGATTGTCGTGTGACCTTTGGGTGGTGGTTTTGGGAGCCTTAAGGACCACGTGCAGAAGACTGGCAGTGATCATAATACCAGAATGTACCACTGAAACATCTAGTATTGCGGATTTGTTGTTAGTGTATACATGATCAATAAGTGTCGCAGTTGTTTTGTTATTCTTGTTGGGGTTTGTACTAACTGATGGAGTGCATGAAGTGATAGTGTACTTGTCCAAGCTGGTTGTTGTTTTAACATATCAATATTGAAGTCCCCTAACAGTAATTTATATTTGAATTGTTGTGACAGATCCAATCCATCATTTGTACAAAGTTGTCATACCATTCGTATGTGGAAGATGGGTGTCTATATAAAATGTCCGATTAGTAATGGCGGTGATTTGGAGTTTTTTGTTTCAATCCAGATACATTCAGACAGTATCAGTTTCAAGATCAGTTCTGCGTCGGGTAATGTTGGCAATTGATTGATGAATGTATACGGCAAGGCCAGTATGCTGGGGTTGATCACTGTCGCGTCGTTCTATGTTGTATTCAGGAATGCTATATAAGGTTATCTGTTATGCGAGAGTCTAACCTTGTTTCACTTATGCCAAATACTTGTACTGGATGGGGTGACTGTTTTAAGAGAGATGAGATTTCATGGACCTTATTAAATAAATGATAGACATTGAGATGTCCAACTTGAAGTCCTGGGACAGTGGGATTATGGGAAGGCATGGGTAGTAAGGGAACAGAGGCACAAATCGACGAGGAAGACAGTTTTCACAAAAAAGACACAAAACAACAACAACAACAACAACAACAACAGAATACAGGTGAGAAAGGTAACGGTTGTGGATAACGCACAACAATGACAAACGCACACAAAGAATTTAAAGGTTAACTATTATGCCTAAAACAGATAACAGAATGTATCTTTAGAAAATTTAGTCAGTCAGTATAAACAACAAACAACAAAAGAGCAATGGTTGAAGCACGATGACGAACAAATAGAAAGAAAGAAAACAAAGTATCAGGCTTAAAGCAATGAATGACGATAAGACACACACACTAAAACAACAACAACAACAACAAAAGTTTACAGCGGTGCAAATAAAGAGGATGCGATGTGTGCTATGAGCACAATCCACTTTAGAGCAGGTTTAAAGAGTGTAGATGAAGAAAAGGCAAACAAAGCACACAAAAAAGACAAAAACAAAAACAAACAATTAAACAAACAAACAACAACAAAGCCAAAAAGAAAAGAAAAAAAAAAAAAAAAAAAAAAAAAAAAAAAACGTTTTTTTTTTTTTTTTTTTTTATATCTGTGATTCACGAACAGTTTTTGGCGGTGAGAAAGTAGTCCTGGTCCCAATGTCAGGAGGCTGGCCCAAAGTTTCTTCTCAGTCTACAAAGCGAGAGCACCTGCACGAGCCGCCTACCTCACTTCAAAGTTTGTAATGTCAGCCTAAAATGACAATCATCTTCACAAGCTGGTAGATCGGAAGTGTAGCACAATAAACACAATCGATGTTCTGAGCACAAACAAAAGCAGAAATAAGTGAGTGTTCACACATCCTTAGTGTCCATGAGTAGACCTATATGATATATCTGTTCGGAAAAAAAAAAAAAAAAAAAAAAAAAAAAAAAAAAAAAAAACGAAAAACCAATAAGAAGGGAAGGTGAAGGGATGGGAGGAGGGGGGGGGGGGGGTGTTGGAGTGGTGAGGGTATGGGTATTTAAACTTGTAGAACTTGTATTAACATAGTGGAGCTTGCATATAAATTTGCGCTCTCACGAATGCGCGTACGCGCGCTTGTATTCACACGCGAGCGCGCACACCACACACACTATCGCACCACACAACACACACTTATACACACGCTCACACACACACAACACACACACACACACACACACACACACCACACACACACGCACACACACGCACACACACGCACGCGCCCACGCATTCTCGCATTCACACACACACACAGACACACACCACACACACACACACACACCACACACACACACACACACACACACACACACGCACGCACGCACACACGCGCACACACACACACACACGCGCGCCGCGCGCGCATGCGCGCACACGCACACACACACACACACACACACACACCACACACACACACACACACACACACACACACACACTGTGGATATGTCTCACACTTGAGTCTCGAGAAACACACACATTGTAGGGCGGAGGCAGAATATGGGAAGTTGAAAGTCTGGTCGCCAGAGGTCGAGCTAAGGTGGATTTCGGGTCGCCGGGATGGAGGATGGGTAGCTGGACGCCGGGTTGTCAAGGATGAGACAGGGATAGGTGGATGTCGGGTCGCCAGGGGTGGAGGATGGGAACAGACCCACCTGTTGATCCAGGCATTATAGGTGGCTGCAGAACCGGGGGCAGGATGGCGGTCTGAGGGCTGCTGTGGTAATGAACACCAGTGAGACCAATGTCTCTTTGGTGTTCATATCGTAGCTGGGAGGCCGCGGGGGGTGCGAGGACTGCATCCAGCTCTCGCCACATGGTCTTCTGATGGGCGTCCTCAGCAGAGGTTGTCTGCAGTATTTTGTGTCGGCGTATTTGAGGCTGTACGCCAACCTGTCTGTGCCTTTGGGGCTGGGGTGGAGGGGATCGGTGTACATGTCCTTGCGTGGAGCTCCGCTTTGGTGATGAAAATGGAGGTGCGGTCGGCATAGACAATGTTTTCTCTGGCACACACTGTAGTGAGGGTCAAGTTGGAGAGGTGGACGGTCTTTTTGAGAGGGTGCTGTCCCATTGGGGGGATGATGGAGGAAGCCAATAGTCTTAGCCTGAGGGAAAACATGTTTGATGTTTTTGATCAGCTGTGCCCATGTGTTTTCCGTGATTGATGTACGTTTGCACGTGTTTATTCCAATGTGTAGTATGATTTGCTGTGTGGTGTTGTTGCGTGGAATGTGTTTAAGCCAATGAATAAGATCATCGACAGTGAGACCTGGAACACTGATGATTTGGCTCTTACCTTTGTAAAATAGGAGAGAAAGAGAGAGAGGGGGAGGGAGAGAGAGAGAGAGAGAGAGAGAGAGAGAGAGAGAGAGAGAGGAAAGAAAAGACAGAGAGAAAGAGAGAGAGAGAGAGAAGAGAATGGTGCTTACAGCCCAGCCGACCGCAAAGGGCATATCAGGGCTGTCAAACCGCGTTGAGGTCAACTAACAAGTCATTGAAACAAACGAATAAAAACAACAGCAACAACAACAACATCAACAACGACAACAACAACAACAAAATCCTTTTCACAACCTTTTAAAATGCACCTAAAATACACCGGAAATTTCGTTTAAAAAAAATTCCGTAAAATCTTCGATCCGATGAAAAATGTTGATCTCTTTCAGAAATTCAAAGATCACATCAGGTGAAACATCTCTGGCAAGGCCTTCATGGAGTCTACTGTGAAGTGCGAATGTCTACATCATGCAAGTGCTGTGTGGTCTTCAACTAGTTCATACACCAAAGAACCCACGAGAGTCACTTTTGCGCGTTCTGACTCCCCACGTGAATGAGGGAAAGAAGCACGCTCATTTTGTTTCTAACACACTAAACCAGTACCCGCTGCAGCTTTTGTGAAGGAAGACATAAGCTATGTATACCATCAGTGCAGGTGTTGTGAAGAAGACAAAAGCTATGTATACCATCAACGCAGGTGTTGTGAAGAAGCATGTGTTAACATCTCGCAGGTGTTGTGAAGAAGCATAGTGTATTACCATCAACGCAGGTGTTGTGTAGAAGACATAAGCTGTGTATACCATCCATCAGGTGTTGTGTAGAAGACATAAGCTGTGTATACGATCCATGCAGGTGTTGTGTAGAAGACATAAGCTGTGTATACATCCATGCAGTGTTGTGTAGAAGACATAAGCTGTGTATACCATCAGTGCCCGGGCT
>JAFLJL010004783.1:0-10000 GCA_018398815.1 Conus ventricosus
CCTCCTGTTTTACTTGCGAGAGCCTACCTCCCGAACTTCCCCCTCTCTCTCTCTGTCTGTTCGTTTTCCTCCCCCTTCTCTCTCCCTCACACATTCCTTTATGCTCTAACCCCGTGTCCAAGGCCAGTACCATTGGTCAGTATTTTTACCGCCCTGACACCCGAAGTTATCCCCTCTAATTCCATTGGATGTTCAAATCATGACAGTCCCGTCTACACGCCTTACTCTCTGTGGTGGTCAATTGGTCATTTAATTGATTAGCTAGATTTCACCCCCACCACACACTACCTTCTCCCTCTCCCTTTCCTGCTTTAACCTGCGACGTCCGACTAACAATGACGTTGGTTCCACAAATTGGCCGGATAAGGCTGGCCCAGGCACTGAGGTCCGTCTGGCAGACATCGAGGCGTCGGTCAAAGCCGCTTAGTCGTCTGGCGGGACAGAACGTCTCTGTGGAGCCTCTCCCCTATGCTTAATTGGCCGGACCCGACCTATGGCCCCGTCTTTCTGACGCCTAGAATGTTTGAGTTTGGACTTATGTCCAGTTGGAGTGGCCGACGACTGACCACACTTCGGTTGTGTTGAATTTTGACCGTGACACGCAGAACCTTCGAGTTCTTGGACTGCAAGCTCTTCATCCAGTTATACAAGACATTAGCAAGGCCTATCCTCGAGTATGGACAAACTGTGTGGCACCGACATAAAACACTCTGCAAAGAATTAGAAGATGTGCAGCGCCGAGCCACAAAGTTGATCTCCTCAATCAGAGAACTGCCATATTCAGAAAGACTGGAGCGACTTGGCCTGCCCAGCCTGGAGCACCGACGTCTCAGAGGGGATATGATTGACACCTTTAAGTACATCCATAGAATCTACAAGACCGTAAAACCTAAGCTGGAAACTCCCAAGGACGTAGGTACAAGAGGAAATGTGATGAAACTTTCCATGCACCATATCCACTGCGATACCAGGAAACATTTCTTCAGTGAAAGAATCGCCAAACCATGGAACAGTCTCCCAGACGAAGTGGTCCTGGCACCTTCAGTAGAAGCTTTCAAGTGTAGGCTGGATGCTTGCTGGAGGAAGAAACCAGACCAGTACAACCCGTCTTGCCAATAAGCCACGCATGCAAAGTTATGAGTATACTAGCCGTATAACCCACACGGATCGATGAACAGGACTTCTTAGAAGACCTCACACATCGTGTAGTTCAAGATCAAGTATGAGGGAACCATCGTAATCCCTTTCAAAGACAGATCCGACGCAAAACAAATATATATCG
This sequence comes from Conus ventricosus, assembly GCA_018398815.1. NCBI lineage: Eukaryota > Metazoa > Mollusca > Gastropoda > Neogastropoda > Conidae > Conus > Conus ventricosus. The sequence goes on from JAFLJL010004783.1 coordinate 1,283, forward strand.
GAGCAGACAATACAAATATATCTGCCTTCAAAAGGGATTGCGATGGTTCCCTTATGCAGCTAGTGAAGGGTTTTCATATCTGTAATATATTTTCTTAATTTCATGTTCCCAGTTTCTCCATCTTCAACCCCTCCCCCCTCCTCCTTAAGTGCAAATATTTGCCAAGTCATTACTATGAAGACAGTTCAGTTGTTGGCCAGCGCTTGTGTTTTTTTTCCCCCACTATTAGATTGTTCATTTATGTATTTGTCTGACTTTATTCAAGTTTAATTTAAAAGGCTGCGCCAGTCTTGAATAAAAGTTACTCTGTGTTAGGTTTTCTTATGGGAGCAAACGTTACCCCACTTGTTTACTGTTTATTGTTTACTGTTCCCTGCCTCATTTCATTTCCAATTTACTTTGGACAAGATTAAAGACTTTAAAACAGCTACTCTGCCAAGTAGAGTAATCTGTCTCTTTAACCATATCTTATATAACATTCTTATTTCAAGAAATCTAGCCTGTATGTTTATTTCTAAACAATCAGCAAGATCGTTGGTAAATAAAATACCCAGAATTTTAAACTGTGGTGGATTCCACTGTATACGTAAGTGATGCATATAGCGAATGTTCGAGTTTTTCCTACTGCCAAGTCATATAGCACTTGTTTTTTCTGTGTTTAATATCAAACCTGATTTTCTCCCAAACCTATCAACTGTTATCAGAGTTTCCTTTTAGTCTGTTCACAACACATGCTGACCCTATCTTGTAAACAACATTTAAAAGAGTAATTGGCCTCCAGTTTTGATGGCATCTCGGCTTTATCACCTTTAGGAATACAAACTATAATTCCTTCTTTTTGTGTGGTGGACAGTTCGCCTAGTTGAAAACCTTCATTTAAGGATCGGACAACGAATATTCCAAGTGATGGCCCAAAAAATTTGTAAAAACTCAACAGTAAATCCATCTGATCCAGGGCTTTTATTGTTTTTCATCTGTTTAAGTGCATAACCAGCCTCATCTATAGAAATTTCTCCTTCTAATTGTACCTTTTCGTTGTCTATTAGGACATGAGGTAAGTTAACCATTTCAGATATTTCGCACTCCTCAACTTCCTTTGGCCGGTACAATTTTTCATAAGATTTGTTCACTTCTCGTTGGATCCTTTCGTCATCAAATATTTCTAAACCATCATCTAATGTTAACTTTGTCATATTTTTCTTTAAGAAATTTATTTTTTTCAAGCGAGCAAAAATACTGATTGACCTTTTCCCCTTCTGCTATCCAACGTGCTCGTGATCGAATCAAAAACCCCTGCATTTTAGCTTCCCTAAGTCTGACTAGTTCCTCTTTGTCCTGCTCTAAATCATGTCTTTCTTCATCAGTCAACTGTTCCTTCCTCTCTAACTTTTCAATATTCACTTGTAAACGCTTCTGCTTTTCATTACTTCTGCGTTTCTTTTCAGTTGCAAATGCTATAGTTTTACTTCTTATTTTCATCAGTAAAACATCTAAAAACAGTTGATCTGAAATAGTAAACTGAATTTGTGAACGCTCAATAAATGGTAGTTGTTCCCTTGAATAGGGCAGTACTGCATACTCTTCCATTACAGTTTTAATTTCCTCCTTAATTTCATCAGTGTACTGTTTGTCCTTCAACAAGGAACAATTAAATTTCCAGAAGGGGTATCGTTTAGTTTCGTTCGCAACGGTTAAAGTCAGAGTAATCAGTGAATGTCACGGATGCAGATATTAAGGCAGGATACAGGACAGATACATAGTCTGAAACTAGAAAAAAACACAAACAAGTCTACTTTACTGCAGAGGGGAGGATCTGTGCCATGTATATCTTTTCAATTCAGGATTCAACATTCTCCATATATCTGTAAGATCTAGATTAAGCATCATGTCTTCAACTTGCTGTTGTGCTTTTACATTGTTATAATGCTTATAATTAAAATAATCCATTGAAAAATCTTGTACCAGGTTCCAGTCCCCTCCAATTATAACATTTTCAACACCAACATTCTTAATATGATCTTCTAATTCAACAAAAAAATCAGGATTATCATAATTTGGTCTATACAAGTTAACGATCAACATAATCTTATTCAAAATGGATACGACAGCAAAAATGTAGTTTCCACCTGTATCTTTGTAAATCTTCTTTACACAAAATTCAAAGTTATTGTTAAAGAGAATCGCAACACCTCTTGAATTAGACATATATGATGCAAAATATGCTTCATAACCCCATTCTGCTCTGATACACATTTCAAGCTTGGGGTCAAAATGGGTATCCTGCAAAAGATACACCGAGAACGCTTTGTCTCTTAAGTAGTGAAAAACATCCCTCCCCTTTTTTTGATCCGCTCGGCCTCGGCAGTTCATTGAACAAAACCTTACAGAGTTACTAATCTTATATCTTATAAGTGGAGGCAGAAACACACATACCTTGCAGCTGACACAATACCCAAACTGAAATACAGGCAGCTAAATACAGACAAAATCATCATTCCCTATGTGACAGCAAAATCTTACCACCTCTCTCACAAGAAAAAAATAGCGTCTCATTCAAGAAAGGATTTCCTCCAGTTGAACATGACAAAGACCAAATGTATACAAGAAAAACAAGCATGACATAAAACAAAACAAAAAATAGTAAAGTCAAACATCAAGGCTGTAATAGCAAAACATTGTTAAATTTTGGGTAGCGATGCGCTTACGTGCGCCGACAGCATTGAGGATATAATTAATAATTGCCATAAGTGCAAAAGTACAAATGAAAACAACGGTGGGGAAGACGGGAAGGACAGGACTGCGGCCATCTGTTCGCACCTGTGATACGGAAGCGTTGTGCCATAGCGCGTGCAATTAGACATGTCCGCGGCTTGCACGAGGATTTCTTCAACTCGTGAAATCTTGTTCACGCACTTCTACAAGCGGGGCATGTCCACAAGACCAGTTGCAATGGGGACAGCAGAGTAGACGGAAGAGAAAGGGGGGGGGGGGGGGGGGGGTAGGGGGAAGGGGGACACCGGAGCTGTGCGCCAACTAAAACCTGTTATGTTAAAAAAAACAACAACCAGGACAGCCACCATGGCATTGTTTTTTTTTTTCCCTCCCTTTCCTCCCTTTTTCTTTCTTTTTTTTTTTTTTTTTTTTACCCACCACATTCCCGGTCTATCAGAGTTTACCTACATCGAGATTGGGCTCCTGGTGTCATGATGTAACTATGAAATATTTCGCTTTCTTTGAATTTGGAGGGGAAGAACTTTAACAAAACACATAACAATTACTAGATTTCACTAAGATAGGGCTTGGGTATCTGGAAGGTGAAGTTCAGCGTATACGAATATATATAAAAAAAAAAAAAAAAAAAAAAAAAAAAACATCCACACATGGTACACACACACGTGCGCTCACACACTCATACGCACATCACCCACGGACATATACAAGCATATAAAATCATGAAAACATTCTCTCTCACGCCCCCTATTCCCCCCTCCTACTTCACCCCCCTCTCCCCCTCCTGTTCGCCCCCTCCGCCCCCCCCCCCCCCCCCACTCCCTCATATTATCCCCTAACTCCCATCTCTCTATCTCATCAAAATCGGTTTGTCCAGCTATCATTATATCTATCCATCCATTGACCTATCATTATATCCCTCTCGTATTTCATTCAAGGAAGAGCCCTCTCTCCATGCCAGTTTCCCCTACCTTGTTTTTTGACCTCTCACATTTTTTTTTTTTTTTCTTCTTTTTTTTTCTTTTTCTTTCTTTCTTTTTTGTTGTTGTTGTTGTTGTTGTTAATATTCTTCCAATATCATAATCAAAATTTAGAGCCGTCAATCATCCTCACACAAGAACACCAGCACACAGACACCTGCTGACACGCGTTCCGCACTGTCATTCATGCCCGGTTCAAAGTGTGTATGTGTGCTGTTGTTTTTAAACAATGGACACTGTTATCGTTTTTAAAACAATGGACAGTCATTTCTCTTTTACGTTTAAATGTAGTACAGATTTTAAAGGGTTTGATGTCCGGGTTTAAGTGTTGTAATTTACTTGCATTGTTTTTACTTTGCCGTTCATTCCACTTGCACACAGCACAATATATAGTTTAAGTGGTGTTTTTTACTGATATTCAGAGAGAGAGAGAGAGGAGAGAGAGAGAGAGAGCATGCCTGCTGTGAGTATGTCCCCTCAGTCTGCATCATCCCCAGATGCACAAATCTCTTGCACAAGAAAAAATCGAAAGTGTGAAAGCGAGTGCAGAGGAGTGGAAAGTGAGGAGGCATGAATTTCTTTTTTTTTTTTTTTTTTTCTTTTTTCCTTTTTTTTTCTTTTTTTACCCTTTTTTCTTTTCCTTTTTTTTTTTTTGTTGTTGTTGGGTTTTTTCCTTCACAAGTCTTTTCCGTCCCTCATTCCCATGGGTCACTCTACCCTTGCTCTAAATAAAGCGAAAGCAAGCAAGGATGAGAAAAGGAGTGGAGGCGGAAAGACGTGAACTGGCTTACCTATAGCCTTAGACGCCTATAACTGTAATCGATTTTCAAATATCAATGACAAAGGCAATGTCGATTCAGTTTTTTTGAAAATACTTATGCACATTTTCGCAATTAGAATGATATGGTTAATTTTTTTCGTGTTCAGATCACTTATATTCCGCTCTGGGAGTTTTCCAAACAAAACACCGCAACTGATAATGTTAGTTTGATGTTAAGCTCTAGAGTATGAATTGGCAAATATATTTCCAGAAGGGAAATTTTGACCCTTGGACATAAATAAAAGAATGTTTCTATATAATCAATTTCGTCAGGGCAATAGGTACATTTGTTACTATTTTTTATTTTCATTTTACACAACAAATATTCGTAGGATATATGTTATGTAAAATCTTCCAGTGTAATAACCTAAGTCTTGTTTCTTTTGTGCACTTATGGGGGTACAACCAGTGTTGCTTTGTTAGTTCTAATCCGAGTTTATTCTTCCAGAAGCCTACGGCACAAGGAGTGGAACTTTTCATTGCACATAATTGTTTACGGAAGTCTTTACAAGTGAATATTACTTTGCCCTAAAAGGAGGGGGGTGAGACAAATTTGGTTGATACATGTTTTCATTTTCAACTAAAGAAACATAGTTACGAACTGCACCAGTTACTACATTGTATTCTAGCATTCTTGCAGGTGTATATCCAATTTTACGCATATTTCCTGGAATGACATTATTCTATTTTGGTCATAAATATCTTGGACCGCAAGTATTCCTGCTTCAATCCAGTCAGAGAAAAACAAAACGTTCCCTCTATATTTTATGTTAGCATTATTCCACAACAGAGATGAGAAAATCATTGATTGTGTTATGATCCAGCCAATGTTTTAATACAGTCTTCCAGAATGCTGATCGAATATATTGAAGATTTTTGAATGAAGAACTTTTAGAATTTGCATAAAAACATAAAAAATGCTTGCCAAGACATGATAATATCTTTCTTGGGATTAATTTCCATTTTTTATTTTACTTGTGGTGCAAAAGTCGCGTTACCATTGCAAAATAAACGCTATCTGCATTTGTCTTATGTCTATCATATTTAAAGTGCCTTCTTCAATTTCTTTGCATAAAACTGTTCTTTTTACTTTTTCAAATGCTCTTTTGTTGCAATCTTGTTTTCTCCATAAAAATCTGAATAACAGCCTGTTAATTTTAATCAGTACATCATCGGAATTACGAAAGCCTGCATTAAATACACAAACTGGGATAAAAGAAAGTTTTTATAACACAGAGTTTCCCCATTATGCTTAAATTCCGTTTTTCCCATGAATGAATAATTCTCTTGACATTATCTATTTTTTCTAGCCAATTTTCTTCAACAAACGAGGCTGATTTGTCATTTTGAAAATAAACTCCCAAAATTTTTATTCTTTTTTCCAAACAAATCCATAGAACGTATCTTCACATAGTTTTTTTCCTCCCAAGCCACATTGCCGTTGATTATTCTGATTTAATACTAGTCCTGAAATTGAGAAAATTCGTTTATTATATTAAGAGCATGTTGCATATCTATTTCATTTTTTAAAAACAAAGTTAATCATCAGCATACAATGCAATTTTAATAAGACTTGCAAGTAAATCATCTTGATGTCTCCATAAGTCAAGACCTTTAAATTTATTACGACACTGTCTTATTTTAATTGCTATGAGTTCAATCCCGACTGCAAACATCAGAGGTGAAAAAGGGCAGCCTTGTCGAATTCCCGTTTCCACTGGAAAATATTCAGATATCCGCCATTATACTTTATACAGCTTTGTGCGTTGGACATGATCACCTTCACCCAGTTAATAAAATCAGGACCAAGGCCAAATTTTTTAAACGCAATAAGCATGAAATCCTTTGAAATTCGATCGAAGGCCTGCGAGTAATCAATTTTTACCATCAGCCCAGGTTTATTCTTAACATTAGTTGTTCTATGACATATCTATACGCCTTAATAACTTGGCTGAACGACGACCTTTAATGAATCCAACCTGATCGTCATTCACAATATCATATATCACATTTTCTAAACGACAAGCTAAAGCCTTAGTCAAAATTTTATAGTCGCTGTTTGTTAATGAAATGGTCTCCAGTTTTTAAGTTTTCTCTAGGTAGTTCCTTACCTTTATGTATTAAGTTAATAACTGCTCGTTTTTGAGTACAAGACAACTCTCCCCTTTTCAAAGCTAGATTAAATGATAGGGTTAGTATTTTTTTTAGTTTGATCCAAAAGACTTTATAGAATTCTATGGAAATGCCATCACTTCCCGGAGCTGAGTTATTATTCAGGCTCTTTAATGCCTCCAGTAGTTCTTGTTCTGTAACAAATGCCTTCACAGCTATTTTTCTGGACTCGGATACTTGAGGGACATTAGCGTTTGCATAATGTATCTACTTTTCGCGACAGGCCATCAGACATGACTTTTTTTTTGTATAAATTTGGAAATAACTTCTTTGCACTTTCATTATTTCTAATTGATCTGTTACTAATGCATTGTTTTCATCTAGAATTCCTTCCATTACTTTAGCATTCGCTCTTGCCTTTTCTAAACTAAGGAAATATTTGGTGTTTTTCTCACCCTCTTCTATCCACTTCACTCTTGATCTTACCTGAGCAGCTCGAGCTTTGTAATTTTCCAAAATCTCAATTTTTGAGATTAATTTAACGCGTTCATTTTGAGTATCAGTACAATGTGGATTTACTGCAAGCTTACTATCTAAGACATTTAACTGATTATTCAAGTCTGATATCTCATTTTTCCTTTCAAAGCTTTTTATTTTACTATAATCAATAGTAAAGTTTTTAATTTTCATTTTCAGTGTTTCCCAATCCAATTGGTAATCAGAGCTTTCTTGTAATTCTGAAGTGTGAGTATCAATTAGATTGTTCATTTTATCAACATATACTGATCTCCAAGTAATGAATTATTGAGTTTCCATAGGCCAGGTCCTCGTACAATATTACTGAATTTTACAGTCATTGAACATGCTCTATGATCAGTGAACGGTAAGGAGTGAATGATTGCTTCAAGCGTCTTATCAAATATAGCAGAAGTAGCTATTATATAATCGAGTCTTCTAGCCAGGAAAGGTGATTTTGAGCTCCAAGTAAATTCTTTTTCATGCGGGTGGAACACCCCTCCAGACATCAAATAAGTTGTGTTTACTCACCACATCATTAAATTTTTCTACTGTGGTGTTCGCATGTGGTCTTCCTGCAACAATATCATTATCGTTACTTAAGACACAATTTAAATCCCCACATACAATGATGTTTTCTGAAGGAAGGTTAGATATTACTTCATCCAGCTCATTAAAGAAGACCATTTTCCCAGGTATATCATTAGGAGCATACACATTGATAATGATTATTTTTCTCTGAGAAAATTCAATTCTACCACTAAAATTCTGCGGGAATTATATAATTTTATACTTATCGACCATTCCTTTTTTAAACAAAATAATTTGCCCTGAGCTAATAAGCACTGTGGTCATTACATATAAGTGTACCAGAACCCCACTCTTTTTCCATTGATCAACTACTTCTTTTGTAATATGAGTTTCTGGAAACAAACTATGTCATACTTTTATTTTTAATGTATTGAATAAATAATTTCTCTTAGTGCGAGATCGTAATCCGCGTACATTAATGAGAAAACATACAAGTTGGAATCGCAATCCATAATGCAAGTCCGATAGACATAGCTGTGGTCAGTATCCCGTTCGCAGGCCCATTATCATGTCCGTTAACCGAAGCAAGGATCGTCAACAAAAGGCAACGTTGGCAGGCTTCCCCTTTACCCATCATCACACGTGTCGTAGTTGGAGAGTGACAACGCACGAGATTTCCGTGCGTATTGCCTCATCACTTTCCGACACCTGCATGGAAGAAGGAGAAAGGCTGTCATCTGAGCGCGGCCGTTTACTAACGGTGTCTGGTCCCGAGGGCTCCCTTCCTCGCTGAAATTGTCACCCTGGTCAAAGTGGTCATGGGGGACAGTATTTATGGACCACTCCGAGGTCGACTCTGGCTGGGACTCTGTCACTACGTCGGTGTGGGAGTCCTCAAAGACGTCTTCCTCCGTAGACTCGGTAGACTCTGGAGGATCTACAAAACAGGTTCTGGGACTTCAGTGGTGTTGAAGGCTCCGAAGGCGACATAACGTTGTCTGAAACGGGTTCTCCAGGTTCTTCTAAAAG
>JAFLJL010004783.1:16323-18823 GCA_018398815.1 Conus ventricosus
AGATACCTCTCTCTCTCTCTCTCTCTCTCTCTCTCTCTCTCTCTCTCTCATCTCCCCACAGAGATTTGGTTTAACATCGTGAGACTGCTGGAGGCGGTAGGACTGGAGATGTTATTTGTATCCTGCGCCTACGAGTTCGCGGTCAACTGCTGCGCCACTGATCCTACACACACCAGAATCCTGGAAGGAATATCCTTTGTTGGAGGTAACAGTGTCTTCCTTTTGTTAATGTATGAAGAACACAATGGCTGTGACAATGATAATGTTCTTAACCGACGAGCAAAGTGATTGAGAGTAGAGTGCGTTCAGGCAAGGAGTGAAGCCAGGGAAGAACAGCAAAGTTTACTGCACCAACCGCAAAAAAAATGACAACAGAGGAACAACGCGTTTCGACCAGGAAGGCTCCTAGAGATCATGAATGTAGAACATCTTCAGGGTGGTAGCAAACGAATGGAACCAATGACAATGCAGAATTTCGACCTTGAAAGCTTCGTCACATTTTGTGCTGCGACAAAGAAAGACACAAACACACAGACACACACAGATACACGCACACACACACACACACACACACACACACACACACACGCACGCACGCACGCACGCACGCACGCACGCACGCACGCACGCACACACACACACACACCACAATACACAAACACACACACACACACACACACACACACAGACCCACTCACACCCACCCACACACACACACACCCACACACACACACACACACACACACACACACACACACACACACACACACACACACGCACACGAAAGCAAATCTCCTTTGAGAGGAAGGCAATAGTGGGTGTAGGCAGGGGGCGGTTGCAATTTATATGAACATTAAACGCTCAGAACAAATCCCCCCCCCTCCTCCGCACTTTTTGTGCTTATGATACTCTCTTAACCCAGTCCTGCGTGTGTTGTACAGGGCTAGCGGCCTTCTCAGGAGCCATGGTGTTTGTGGGGAAGGCTGAAGACACTGAGGTGGGCAAGGACCTGAGAAAGATGGGCTGGGCCTTCTTTCTGATCGCTATTGGCAGCGGCCTGGCCGTCCTCGCTTCCATCCTCGTCTTCGCCACCAACAAACCCCTGGACGCCCAAACGACAGGACCGATCGGCATGACCAACGTTGGCGGGTATCCTTTCGCCGCCGTCGTTAAGAGTGAAGGAGTTCAGTCAGGCCCCCACTCGCGTCCTAGATCCTCCACGGCTGCTGGCCAACCTTAACGGTGTCCCTGTTCTGTCATGCCGCCCCGGGACGACTACTCGTATAAGAGCTCTATCAGGCTGCGAACAGGACACGACAAACTCCTCTCCCATCTCTCACGTCTCAAGCTCTCTTATACTGACCTTTTGACACTTGTGAAACAGGCTCACCATCTCCCACCCACATCTTACATTCCTCCCCCCTCCTTTGATACCTTGAGACGCCAGGTGTGACCCAGTCCGGTTGAAGACCAGGAGAAGCTGTGGGGACGGACCGGCGGGGTCTCTGCGGCGGACTGTAGACTTCGCCTTATTAACCGGATAGAGGATCTAGCATGACCGGGAACCCGAAAGAAATAAAGTATAAAAGCTAGACGAATGGGTCTTGGGTTATAGATAGAAAATTTGAGCAACCAGTTTTACAGTGAAGAGCTTGGCCATCCTCCCACCCTATTCTACATCTTCCCACCCTCCTCTCACCCTTCTCTACCCTTCTCTACCCTTCTCTACCCTTCTCTACCCTTCTCTAACCCTTCTCTACCCTTCTCTCACCCCCCATCTTCGTTTGCATACTTTGAGTTTCTGCTAGGACGATTTATGGCGGCTTTTGTAATAAGGAGAGTTGACAGAGAGCATTTTATGAATGAAAGAACAGGCTTGATTTTGGGCTGAATAATGAACAATGAATAATGAATAATGAATAATGACTAATTATGGGGTTTTGGTCGTCCTTCAGTTTAGAAAAAATCGTACAGTTTTTTTTTTGTTGCTATTTCGAAGAAACACTGAACCACACGCATATAAAAATCATGACTTCTTCATGGAAAAACTTCTTATATGTGTGATACATTATACCAGTTTTTTACCAATAATGAATCTTTGTGCCAATATATCTATATTCCAGACAAGGAGACGAGTTTCACTCTTTAAAAAAAAAAATTCTACAAGCCAGGATAAGTGGTGAATTGTTCTGAAGTTAATTTTGATCTCATTAGTCAAAACAATTTTTTTTCCTATGCTTGGTTCGTTTCTGTTTGTTTGTTGGTTGTTTCAGAAAGGAGAGGCAGGGATAGAAGATTGCAATGGGGAATGATGAAATTCGTTTGAGAAAGGTATCCAAAATGATCAGTTGCTGTAATTTGCTGTTATTATTCAGTTATCGCATGAATACTCTATTCTTCGCGTGAATAATGAGTATGAGTTTGTGGTCGTCCTTTATTTTTAAAAAAAATCATACAGTTTTTGCTATTTCGAAGGAACACTGAACCACATTCATATAAA
>JAFLJL010004783.1:23823-41301 GCA_018398815.1 Conus ventricosus
AACGCACGCACGCACGCACGCACGCACGAAAGGGCACCACCCACCACACACACACACACACCACCCCACACAAAAACCCCACACACACAGAGAAATGATTACACATTTTACCAAAATCTAAAAACGCTTGCGTGAAGTTACGAATTACGACGTAGGGAATGTTTTTTGCTTTTAACTTTTGTTTGAAGTCGGGTTTCATTTCTACGTATCCTACACGTAAAAACCTTTTTTAAAAAAAAACTTTCTTTTTTTTTTATTTGGGCTGTCCCCCTTTTGCGCCCCCTCAGAGGCAGTGCATTCCGGACACTCGTCCACAGCCCCAGCCCCGGGCGACCCCCCCGCAGCCCCCGGCACCGGCAATCCACAGGGAAGAGTCATGTCAAGTCGTCAAGAGGCAAAACCCCGGGGGGCATGACTGCTGCCCCAGTCCCTTCGGGGTGTTCGTCCCTGCGGGGAAACCCAAAAAACTAGCCCTATGATGCAATAAATTTCTTAGTCGCGGAGCCGGCGCGAGTGGATCTCCCTTGGAGGGGGCCACTACGTCGCCAAAGAAGCCCCCCCCCCCCCCCCCCCCCCCCCTGGATCGCCGATACAGGTGACCCCGACGGGGAAACCAAAAACCCGGCCCCGAGTGGGATGACATGAAAAAGAGGTCCCATGAGGCAGGGCATGAAGGGCACGGAATTTGAGACTTTTTTTTTAATGTGTCAATTTGGATGAGGATGATTAACTGATTCTACAGATTTTCCCTTTTGGTCTGAGCTAATGACGGGGGTGTATCTACGCTTCCTTTCTAAAAAAATCCCGGCGTCAACCCGGCCCGGAGATAAGGCACCCGCAGTGTTGGGCTGAAAATTTGGCAACATTCAGAAACGCATCCTTTTGTGGATGAAACTCGACGTGTGGTCCCCGGTTTCCCCCCGGTCCGCAGAAACTCAAACTTGGGTGGTGTCGGTCGGAGAGAAAAAAACCCACATGACTCGGATGGGATTCGAAAACCCACGACCCCCAGCCCGGGGTCCGCGACGCTAACCCCTTCACCCGGCGGCTGGTTTTAAAACCCCTAAATTTATCCCTTTCAGAACAAACAAATGAGCGTAAAAAACGAGACGAAGAGGAAGGATTTGGGAAGACTGCAACGATGGAAAAAAAGTCAAAGTAAGCCTTTTTTCTCCGCCACCCCTTTTTAAACTAACCCCCCCCCCCCCTCCCCATCTCATCCCATCCCTTCTTTTCCCTGCCCCTTCCTCCCGTCTGCTTTTCTCCGTCCCTTGCCCCGATCCAACCTTTTCCCCCCCCCCCCCCCCCCCCCCCCCCCCCCATGATCCACCTTCCCACCCCCGCTTCTCAACCCCGCCCCCCCCCCCCCCCCCCCCCAAAACAGTCACTCCCCTAATGTCCCCCTTCAGTTAGGCTTGCCTGGTCGAATAAGCAGTCCCGGACCAACGGGGCGATGTTCCTACCAGGACGGGGCGGGGTAACAGGTGGCACTGTTACACCTTATCAAGTTCCCCATGTGCCCAGGCGAGTAAGATGCGCATTAAAACCTCTAGCCCCGGGGAGGAAAACCTCGCAGAAAAAAACCAGGGTAGGGGGTGCTCGTCAGCCTTGGTTGGCAAGTCGCCTACGAGAGGGAAACTCGGACAAACAAAACCAACGCCGAAGACGGATGTACTGGGCCCCTGGCGCGTAACGGCAGTACATCGCATCTACGTCATGGAAAGGAAAACCTAAGGGGGGGAATCCATCTGAAGAAATGACGAACGAGACAACAACGACAACCCAAATTTCCCTTTAATGTTGTCCCTCATCCTCTCTCCTGTCGTCCATGTCATCCATCCCCCTTTACCTGTGTTGGTGGTGTGTGTGGTGTGAGTACAACACTGTCTTTTTCTTCTTTTTTTCCCCCCTCCACGACCCCGCCTTTACCTTTTTTTAAATATTTTCTTCTTTCATTTTTTGCTTTTTTGTTGTTGCTTATTTTGTTGCTGTTGCTTTTTTTGTTTTTTTGTTTTGTTTTGTTTAAAAACGGTCCTTTTTCCTTTTTTTTCTTTTCCGGCCGTCTCCCTTCTCCTTCCTTCATCCTCAGCCCCCATGCAAGTCTGTATGCTGTATTACTATCACTGGACATTGATTATCGTACAGATTTTAATATTTTGGCGTTTGTTACAGCGCGTCTGGGTTTGTTTTTGCACTAGTGTTTGGTGTTGTGACACATTCACACCGTATGTAACAGGATTGAAAAAGAAAGAAAAGGTATATGAAGAAAGAAAGGCCCGGGCATCTTCCGGGAACCATCCTTGAAACGAAAGACGAAATAAGATGCAAGGATGACACCAGAAGTGCACGAAGAATGAGAGAAGAGAAGAACAAGAGAGAGAGGAGAGAGAGAGAGAGAGAGAGAGAGAGAGAGAGAGGAGAGGAGAGAGAGAGAGAGAGAGAGAGAGAGAGAGAGCATACATCTCGTCTCGCAAACCGGCCTATTCCCCCGAAGGCTATCCTTATAGTGAACAAAGGAGACAACAAGGAAGACAAGAGGAAATCTCTGCATCGAGACAATCAGAGTACAACACTGTCTTAATCTGACAGTAAATGGTTTCAGTCAGTGTGTGTGTGTGTGTGTGTGTGTGTGTGTGTGTGTGTGTGTGTGTGTGTGTGTGCGTGTGTGCGTGCGTGCGTGCGTGCGTGCGTGCGTGCGTGCGTGTGTGTGTGTGTGTGTGTGTGTGTGGTGTGTGTGTGTGTGTGTGTGTGTGTGTGCGTGCGTGCGTGCGTGCGCGCTCGCGCGCGTGTGTGTATGTGTGTGCGTGTGTGTGCTTTGAATTAGATTTAGTATTTTATCATGTTTTTTTTCTGTCATATGCGCTTTGGGCTCTTGCGAGGTAAAGCGCTCTGTAAATCTTCTTTTACATTACACTACATCCCCTTCTTCCATCCTCCTCCCCTTCCCGTTCGCCGTGTCACTCTCCACACCTTTCCCTTAGACCCTTCAAGGAACCACGACATCACTTTGTTTTGTTACTGACTTCAGCATCGTCACTATTATCACTATTATTGCTATTTTTACCATCATGATTATCGTCATCATTATTATTATTTCAACTCCCATGCGTCGAATATGAGAAGATAAGCGGTTTGCTCGTTCTTCGTTTTCATTGTCCTAAACGTTGCTAGTGTTTTGCCTGAACAAGACCCACGATGTCGAAATGCACTGTGGTTTGTCCTGTCATCGGTTTGTCTGTATCGTCTGGTGGAACTAATACTTTTGAAATGTTTTTTTGTTACCGAGTCGCCTTTTCATCACGGTGTAAAATGCAACTAATGCCGCAGTCTAGCACAAACCGATGTGCCCAGTATGCTAGTGAGTTGCCATGTCCGGTTTGAAGAAGATCCGAACAAAGTTGTGGATATGTACGTCCCGGTTTTTCCCAGTACCCCATTCACTGCCTCTGTAAACGTTCCCCCCCCCCTCGTACCCCTCCCCTCCCAACCTCTTTCCCTCCACATGTCCCCTCCTCCCTTCTTCCATACCCCTCCTCTTCTCCCCCCCCGTCTCCTCCCCTCTCCTTTCAACCTCCCCCACCCCCTTTTTCCTCCCTCCCTGTCACCCTCTTCTCCACCCCCTCCTGTTAACCTCCCCTCCCATGTCCCTCTCTCTCCCCATTTCCTCAGTCCTCCTCCTACCATCATCCTCCGCCCCCTTCCCCCCCCCCCCCCCCGCCCGCCCCTTTCACCCTCGTCCTCTTCTCCGACCACCTTGTAAACGTCCCCCCCCCCCCCCCCCCCCCCCCCCCCCCCCCCCCCCCCCCCCCCCTCGTTACTCTCCCCTCCGCTTGTTCCTCCCCCCCCCCCCCGTCTCTCCCCTCCCCCCCCTTCCATTTCCTCAGTCCCATTTCCTTTATCCTACTACATCTTCCGCCTCGCCCATCCCTTCTACCCCCCCTCCCCAGTCTTTGACCCATGTTGTCTCTTATCCCCCCTCCCGTAACACCTTTTCACCTCCACCATCCCACCCTGCCGTGAGCAGCCTTTGTAGCGTCTTAGTCCCTGCACTCTAGGGTGGGGTGTTTGGGCCATTACCGGTTCATGATACGGATGTCCTTGCGGCCCCTTTTTTTTTACCATCCGCGAGTTAAAACAACCTTTTTTTCTGCAATTGATATGACCTGACAAATGTCATTTCCCTGTTTTGGCTGTCGAATGCAGGCTACACACTAGCAAATTGTCATTGGGGTCGTGAGTAGGTGTTGGACTATATATAATACTGTGGGCTCTATATATATATAATTATAGAATTATATGCCCCTCTCCTCCTATTAAATATATATATATGAATTATAAACAAGCTTTCGTTTTAGAAAATGCAATCCCAGAAAAGGTTGGTGGCATCGTGATGTTTGTTGAGTTTCAAATGATAGGCAGAATATAGCAAGTAATTCTTAAAGTGATAAAAGAATCCTAAGACACAAGTGCTGAGGGCAAAAGGCAGAGGAATCAAATTACCACTTTCCGCGGTCACTGAGGAGAAACCACCAAGTTTCGAAATATCGGTATATGACCAGGAGTTATATGTTAGTGAGTTTCCCTCCCTATTGGAGGATGTCTTCTCCCCCTTGGAGAACATAAGCTTGCTGAAGGCTCATTTTGAGAAGCATTTATTTTATTTTTCCCATTCACCCACTCAAGCACATACTGTTAGTTAGGCAGAATCATCTACCACTGCAGATATGAATGCGTATCTCCCCCTATTTCTTCAATCTAAGACATAAGAGCAAGCTTTGTTTATAATTCAATATTTCTTGCAGTCATTGCAACACCAAGCTGCTCTGTAAGTTGCTGGAACGGTGCGGTACTTATCCTTGGAATTTATTAGTTTGTTGTATTTTAGTCCCTTGCGGATTCATTCAAGAACTTGCTCCTCAGCACTTGTGTCTTAGAGGATATCGTTTTATATTTTCTACTTTTCACAAGAAAATGTAGCTTGTTTTGCTCTTTTATGATTTTCTTTTGCTTCTTAGATGGCACTTTGGTTGGTTTTTGAAACTCAACAAACATACTACGGTATTGCACACCAACCTTTTCTGGGATTGCATTCTTCTTAAAACTGAAAAGGCAGAGGAATCAAATTACCACTTTCCGCGGTCATGAGGAGAACACCAAGTTTCGAAATATCGGTTATGACCAGGAGTTATATGTTAGTGAGTTTCCCTCCCTATTGGTGGATGTCTCTCTCCCCCTTGGAGAACATAAGCTTGGAAGTCATTTTGGAAGCTTTGATTTTATTTTTCCCATTCACCCACTCAAGCCAATACTGTTAGTTCAGGCAGAAATATATACCACTGCAGTTATGAAATGGTTATATCACCTATTTCTTCCAATCTAAGACATAAGAGCAAGCTTTGTTAATATTTCATTATTTCTTGGCAGTATTGCAACACCAAGATGCCTTCTGTAGTTGCTGGAACGGTTGCGGACTGATCATTGGAATTTATTAGTTTGTTGTAGTTTTGTCCCTGCGGATTCATTCAAGAACTTGCCCTCAGCACTTGTGTCTTAGGAGGATATCGTGTTATATTTTCTACTTTTCACAAGAAAATGTAGATTGTTTTGCTCTTTTTGATTTCTTTTGCTTCTTAGATGGCACTTTGGTTGGTTTTTTTTGAAACTCAACAAAACATTATCGGTATTGACACCAACCTTTTCTGGGTTTGCATTCTTCTTAACTGATAAAGGCAGCAGAGATTCAAATTACCACTTTCCGCGGCATGAGGAGAATCCACCAGTTTCGAAATATCGGTATATGACCAGAGTTTTATGTTAGTGAGTTTCCTCCCTTTTGGAGGATTGTCTCTCTCTCCTTGGAGAACATAAGCTTGCTGAAGGCTCATTTTGAGAAGCATTTATTTATTTTTCCCACTCAAGCACATACTGTTAGTTAGGCAAGTATAATCTACCACTTGAAGATAAGAATGCGTTATCTTCCCCCTATTTCTTAATCTAAGACAACTATCCAAGCTTTGTTTTAATTCATATTTTATTGCAGTCATTGCAAACCTGCAAGATGCTCAGTAAGTTGCTGGAACCGGTGCGGTACTTATCCTTGGATTTGGTCTAGTTGTTGTATTTTAGTCCCTTGAGGATTCATTCCATGACACTTGCCTCAGGAAATTGTGTCTTAGAAGATAATTCCTTTTTTTTTATTTTCAACTTTTCACAAGAAAATGTAGCTCGTTTTGCTCTTTTTGATTTTTCTTTAGTTCTTAGATGGCACCGGTGGTGGTTTTTTGAAAAAACTCAACAAACCATACTTACGGTATTGCACACCAACCTTTTCTGGAATTGCATTCTTCTTAAACTGAAAAGGCAGAGAATCAAATTACCACTTTCGACGGTCATGAGGAAAAACCCACCAAGTTTTCGAAATATCGGTATATGACCAGGTGTTATATGTTAGTGTCGTTTTCCCTCCCTATTGGAGGATGTCTCTTCCCCCTTGGAGAACATAAGCTTGCTGAAGGATCATTTTGAAATGCTTTTATTTTATTTTACCCCATTCACCCACTCTTGACACATAATGTTAGTTAGGCTGAATCATATACCACTGCAGATATGAATGCGTATCTCCCCCTATTTCTTCAATCTAAGACATAAGAGCAAGCTTTGTTTATAATTCAATATTTCTTGCAGTCATTTGCAAACACCTAAGTTGCTCTGTAAGTTGCTGGATCGGTGCGGTATTATCTTGGAATTTA
Source organism: Conus ventricosus (assembly GCA_018398815.1). NCBI lineage: Eukaryota > Metazoa > Mollusca > Gastropoda > Neogastropoda > Conidae > Conus > Conus ventricosus. The sequence goes on from JAFLJL010004783.1 coordinate 30,573, forward strand.
GTAGTTTGTTGTATTTAGTCCTTGCCGATTAATTCACAAGTACATTGCAATCAGCACTTGGTGTCTTAGGGAATATCTTTTTAATTTTCTACTTTTCACAAGAAAAATGTAGCATTGTTTTGCACTTTATTGATTTTCTTTTGCTTCTTAGATGGCACCTTTGGTTGGTTTCGAAAACTCAACAATACATATACGTATTTGACACCAACCTTTTCTGGGATGGCAGTCTTCTTATAAAACTGAAAAGGAAGAGGAAATCAAAATACCATCTTTACGCGGTCACTGAGAGGAATACCACCAAGTTTCGAAAATATCCGGTATATGACCAGGGAGTTATTTGTGCTAGTGAGTTTCCACTCCCTATTGGAGGATATGTCTCTTTCCCCATAGGAGTACATTAGCTTGCTGAAGCTATTTTGAGATGCATTATTTTATTTTTCCCCATTCACCCGGTCTCGACGACCTGGAGGTCAGCCTGTCAGGATCGGTTTAGATGGTGTGAAGGGTGTGAATGACCTCACACGCCTCGCAAGAGACCACACAGAAGGTTTACGATACATAAACCCCATTTATATCACATCAACACACGCAATCTCAAATAAATATTTCTACGCAACGCACCATGCACAATCCAATCAAGCATTTCGAACACGAACAACAAGCACAATCACAATCAAGCATTCGATCACGCACAACATGCACAATCACAATCAAAAGCATCTCAAATACATGGCATATACCAATCATAATCATAAATAAATATTTCCACAGCACCCATCCCTTTCCCTGTCATGCAGTGCCCTCACACTCCGCCTCTTCAAAGTTATAATGGGTTACACCCTGTCGCACTGGGATGCCCAAACGGTTCGGTTCTTGTAGAGAGTTGTTCAAGGCCGACACCCTGACAGCACAAACAGTCGGTGGAGAGCGCGTCCCGGGGGCGGGGCGCCGTCGCCGGAGGGCCAGTCGGGGGTCAGGACCGTCCCAGCAAGGCCACGGGCTTTTCAACCAGTACGTGGCCTTAAAAGTGTCGTTGTCCCCACAGTGCGTGGCCCCATCCAGTGCGCGTTACAACAAGTGCGCGGTCCAGCAGCGAGTGCTTTACCAACCAGTGGGCTGTCCTTCCAATGCTGGCCCCAACCGTGCGTGCTGCTCAGGGTGAAGTCCCCGGAAGGAGGGAAAAGGTAACTGGGAGGAAGTGGGAAAGACGGGTACTGGAACCCCGCAGTCTGTACTAGTATGACCACATGCTGTTAAATCATAACAGCATCGCATGATGGCGAGGGGAGGTCTACTAAATACACCCACAACATCAAGTAAACCACAGATGGAGCATAACGCGGCACAAACCAACCAAATCTGGTATGTTAGTTAAAGTCTTCTCATACGAAGCAGGTAAGAGACTGCATTAATTTAACAGGCTATAAAACAAATATGAATATCTGATCCTTCTCTTCTCTACGTTTTACATTTTCCTTTCTTAGGAATTGAACTATAAAGCAACCATGGCTTTTACATCTGCCACCACTTTGCAAATAATAATAATTCAATGGCACAATTATCCCACATTTTATGGCAACATTTCTAATAAACACAAATTTCCACACGCATCCAAAGATTAATCATTGCGTACGCACGCTCGCGAACATAAACTCGTTCTCCTTGCACACACACAAGACGGTGGACGAAGGAATGTGAGCCCGGCAATTGTGACAGGGGCGGACGAGCGAGACACAAAGCAAGTACCAACCCTGAATCACCAGGTTCTCTCCCTTCACTCCCGCCGAATACTGCATCACCAAATGCATAAAAAGAGAAGACTTAAGATTTTTTTTGATCTGGCAGGCTTAAAGTCTAAAGATTGAATATTAACCAGAAAAGTTGTGTATAAAACAATATTCTTTTATAATTTTGAAAAACCAAAAACAAATTGCGCAAAAAGAGAAGAATTAAGCGGCTTAACTTAATAAAAAAAACCACTACACAAAAAAAACACGAACTGATGTCTTACTGCTACCGTGGGTGACCAAAAGAGGCGGGTCAAACGACTCTCTCGCCCTCTGTCCAGTCGTTGAGGTCAGCAGCGCAGATGCGGAAAAAGATGACGTGATGTCTTCTCTATAGGCCGACTGTAGGAAGTGAAGGTACCGACTGTACTTCGGACGAAAATGGTGGAAGAACCAGGACCGGAGCAGGGCTCCCAGAGACTCTCCGTCGATGTGAAGAGAAAGAATATCTGCACAGCGATGGCGGCCAACATGCCAGCTAAGTCACGTGAAGATTACCTATGCCATCAAGAGCGAAAACCTTGGGGGGCCGTGCGGCAGGTGAAAAGGAAGGTGAGTGGCCGATAGAGACAGTAGTACAAGAAAGAAAAAGATACCACCACCCGTTGAACCTGCAGGATGAAGACAGGGCAGTGGTGGAATTAGTGAGGGAGAGAAGAGAGGAAAGTAAACCTAACCTGTGCTAAACCACAAACCAATGGTGCAACAACCACAAGCCACTTTTAGGGACAGATAATACGACAACACGCCGACAAAAACAAATGAACAATTCCACCATTCCTTAGATTGGGTCAATCGTCATAGGCCTCGTAACAAACCCGTGGACAATCCACACATTCTAAAACGCATCTGTTTCTCTGAGATACAGTGCTCCTTTGAACCTTGACGATGTGCAATTTCACAACAATGGACCGAACCCTACCTCTGTGTTCGACAGAGTACGATAAAGCCATTCAAGTTCCACGATTGAATTCCACAGGGAGATACATAATACTAATTTATTCAAACAATAAGCAAACCTTCCAACAATGAAAATAACAATCCGAACCATTGGGATTCACTGCCGTTAACATCTCTGAAGTGAATAATACTGTCATCTAACACCCTGATACTGAGACCAAAAGGGGATACAACCTTGGGTTGAGGGGAAGTGTCCCTCTGACCGATTTTCCCAATGTGCTGATACGGAGCTGGCTATGATTGTCAGCATCCGTATTGCTGGAACCCTTGTATGGCGATAATGACTCTGCGTTTCCAACTGCATAACTCATTGAGTCACGTCCTGGTCTGGCCGGATCCGGTCCAGGTTCTGGCGAGAGGTTGAAGATCGATCTCCCAGTACGAAACTTCGGCCGTGCTTTTCTGGGCCGCCATTTGTAGCTGGGTCCAAATCATGCGGTGAGCTTCAGCAATAGTAGGGTATCATAGTCCTAAGCGGGGGCAGACTCTGGGTATCGAGTCACGAGAGTCTACCGCTACCAAAATGTAGTGGTGACCGCGATCGGCTGGTGGGATTGTTGGGTCCCAACTGGTGGACCCCACCTTGCTGAATGGGCTCCCAACAAGTTGCATGACCCTAGGGGATCACGCCTCAAGCGACACTTAGGGTTGTAGTTGGAAGACATCGCAACTGCGGAAGTACTGCCTACTGAGAGTTCATTCCCGCAGAAGAAATCCTGTTCTTACTCGCTCGAGAGTCCGCTTTGAGCCATATGACCTGCCATAGGTGAATATGAGGCCTGCCGTGAGATCTGATTCTCACAAGCTTTGGGGTACGACATGCTGCTGGCTCACGATCTGCCTCAGTGAAAACCCTAAAGTGGATACCCTTGTGGAGCTTGAAGCTCACCGTGGCATGTCGGGCAGGGTCTGTGCAGACGATCCTCCAGTTGGTCGTAGGCATTGGACATCCGAGTCCCTGCCTGTAGACGAACGTTGGAAGAGGTTCGGCCTTTGCAGAACCTCGTCAGAGATCGGCTGTAGAAATGGACGCAATTCCTGTTCCTGCCTCTTTGCTTTGTGCGAGCGTGGTAAATCCCTCACACCGGCCTGTACGGGCTATCCGTAGGACACGGATTGATTGAGTCCGTAGCGAAGGTGATTGTATTACATATAAGAAGGGGTATTATGAGGTCGCTCCACGCGATGGCCCTTAATTCGCCACAGTTGTAGGGGGTGGAGATAGAAATGAGCTACAAGATGGACGGGTAGAGTTAAAACCAGCCTCCAACGCACACATCATAACTTAGTGCCCCGCAGGGCCCTCTGGAGAACTAAATCATTATCACAAGAGAGTGATGCTCCCGATGCCCTGATGGTGTCGACCAGGATGTACCTAACACAGAAAGAAAACAATGGACACTCTGTTCCACCAGAAAGCTTGGATTTGGACCCACGTTAGCCGTGGATGGCTGCGAGGATGCTGGGAAAGGGACTGGCACCATGACTTACAGGGCTCTTGGGCAATCTTTCCTGATGTGGCCAGGTCGACCACAAAGAAAACAAATCGAGGTGCGAGGTCCCCGATGGACTTGCCTGCCTTATTCGACCCGCTAGCAGTCGACGGGCGCCTTATTGCCACCAAATCCTGTGGGGGTTTCCTGTCTGTTCTGGGCGATGCCCCATAAAAGCTTACGAGCCTCAGCAAAACACATCTGCGGTTTGAATGCAGCCGAGAATTCGAGGAGCTGTCTCGCCTTATGTGGATCCTCAACTCTGGGGACAACAGTATTGGTGGCTGTTAATGTGAATCAGTTCCTCAAGCTCCAACTTAGCCAAACTGACGCAGTTTCCTAGCGTTTTGCGCAGCTATCTCCAAACTGCACGAAGGTTCGTAGTTATTCTTTTTTCATGGACCTGACTTCCTCCTGTACGTCTCTGGGGTAAGGTGGAAATGCTTAGCAGAGGCAACTGATGTCTGCATAAGACGCGCCTTCATTTTGGAGTGTAGCTCACACTCCCTTGCAGCACCAGATAATCCAGAAAAAGGTGCATGCCTTTAGTTCTCAGACAAATGGTTGAACCATCAACCTGGCAAAATGCTCTAAGAATTATCAATGTCTCACTAGGTATGAACTATGTAGTTTAAGTTTGGCCTCTAACTCTATCACCTGCCTGGTGATTAACCCCTGATCTACGATGCGGGATGTCATAAGGAAAGATGTTGTTCATCGCTTCCCTAAGCAGAGCTTCTTTTGGCAAGCCTCTTGCTACGCTGATCTAAGCTCCTCCGACGAAGGGGCCTCCTGTCTGCAGCCCTCCTCTATGCGAAGCATATAGCCTCTTCCTACGCAGAGTTTCCTGTCTGTCAGGTCCCTCTATGCGCTGGAGCCTCATCCTATCAGATTTCCCTCCGAGAGCGTTCCTCCCTTCGAAGCGCTTCATCTCTCGTCGCTGTCGCTCCTGAAACATCAGGACTGGTTGGGTGGATGTCCTGGGCGGGGATTACACTCGACACGGGAGGATTGACACGTTTGACCCGTCCCTTGGGTCTCGACTTTTCCATGAGGAAAGTGTCCAGGGCATACTCCTATCGAGGGAGCATGGGGAGGAGAGGAAGGTTTCGGTTTCTGCGACTCAACAGAAGCCACAGTTGCTTGCTATACTCTGACGCTTTCCGCGCGGAAGTGCCAGTCTGTGGTCTCAACAGGGGAAAATCCCTAGCGAAGATAGAAGTAGATGTTGAATGTTCTCGCTGGACTAATCGGCTACAGCTCGGGAATAAGAGCGGAGTCACTGTAGTCGAAGTACTGGTTCTAACTAGTTAGGTCTACATTCTGAAGACCTTTCTCTTCGAGCCCGAGTCGCCTTACCACCAGCGCCGGACGTTCGCCATGTCACATATATCCTACGGTTCTCAATAAAGGGGAAGACATTCCACTTGATAAACAGATACTTTTTGGGGCCATGTGGTGTTTATGTGGTGTGTGTGTGAGTGTGTGTGTGGGGACAAGTTCCGGCTGCTCCACACTGGCACACCGCGCTCCACGACGAGCAACGTGCGGTGGGGGTCACCGAAAATAAAAAAAAAAAAAAACTATGTTTTCCTGCTGCCCCATCTGGCAACACGCGCTCCACAGCACGAGCAAACAGTGCGGTGGGGCTGGCGGAAAAAAAAACAAAAAAAAAAACTGCAGGGAGGAATCCGGTGAGAGAAAAGTGACCACTAACGTCGATACACCCCACCTATACTCAATAATCACCCGGGATAAAAAAAATGGCTAACTACAAAAAGGAATGGAAGCTGTGCGGCAACAGTAGGAATGAAATTAACGGAAGATTCTGACGTGAGGCACCCGGCAGGAAGGAGGTCTGGACGCGGTCTTTGACTTCCCAGACTCACCGCGGATTCCCCAGTCACGCCAGATGTTTCCTTCAGGCCACCAAGATCCCTACTACGCTAGAGTCACACCAGCCAACCACCCACAAACAATCACGACAAAACTGACTAAACACATACAAAATAGACTGAACTGGAAGGTACTCCGCGAAACGAGAGAGACAGGTCAGAGCCTTTACATCCCGGACGAGCCCACAAATGTACGACCGACCCTGGAGGTCAGCCTGACAGGATCGTTTAGAGGGGAGTGAAGGGAGTGACTGACCTCACACGCCTCGCAAGAGACACAACACTGAAGGATTACGTATTAACACCCCATTTATTCACTTCAACACACGCAATCAACTAATAATATTTCAACGCACGACAATGCACATTCACAATCAAGCATTCGAACACGCACAACTTGCTCATTCACAATCAAGCATCTCAGATACATGGATACCACAACATAATTTAAAGAAATAATTCCAGACCCACCCTTTCCCTGTCATGCAGTGCCCTCACACTCATGGCCTCTTCAAAGTTATGGGATCACATGTCGCACTGGGTGCCCAAACCGGTTCGGTTCTTGAAGAGAGTTAGTTATGGGACGACACCCTTGAACATGCTCTAACAAGACGGTGGGTGAGGCGTCACGGGGGAGGGGCGCCGTCGCCGGAGGTCCCTGACGGGGATCTGGGATCCGTCCAGCCAAGTCACACGGGCTTTTCCACAGTACGTGGACCTAACCAGTGCGTGGTCCTTCCTCATCCAGAGCGTGGGCCCAACCAGTGGCGTTACAACCAGTGCGCGGTCCCATCACAGCGTGCGTTACCAACAAGTGTGGCAGTACAAACATGTGCGTGGCCCCAACCAGTGCAGTGCTAGGGTTGAAGTCCCGGGAGGAGGGAAAGGTAACTGGGAGGAAGTTAGTAAGACGGGTTCTGGTACCCCGCAGTCAGTACAGTCTGAACAAATGCCTGTTAAATCTAACAGCCACTGCATGATGGGCGTGGGGAGGTTACTTATACACCCAAACATCTGTTATTCACAGACTGAGCATACGCGGCAAACCTACCATATCAGGACTGTTCGTTAATGTCGTCTCATACGATGCAGGTAAGAGACAGGCATTAAATTAACAGGCTTTAAAACAAATATGAAATTATCTTCATCTTTCTCACTCCGTTTAACATTTTCCTTTCTTAGGAATTGAAACTAATAAAAAAGCACATGGCTTAACATCTGACACACATTTGCCATTTAAAAATATTCATTGGCACATTATCCCCACATTTATGGCAACCATTTCAAAAATAACACCAAATTTTCCACCTCGCATCAAACGATTAATCATGGTTCGCACGTCGCGTACATAAATCTCGTTCTCTTGCACACACTAAAAAAGACGGGGGCCGTAGATTGTGAGCCGGCAATTGTGACAGTGGCTGGACGAGAGAGACCAAGCAAGTACCAACCCTGATATCACCAGGTTCTCTCCCATCCCGCCGTCTACCGCATCCACCAAATGCATAAAAAGGAGTAAGACTTTAAGATTTAATTTTGACTGGCCAGGCTAAGATTGGAATTAACCAGAAAAAGTGGTCTAAATTATATCTTTTATATTTTGAAAACCAAAAATAAAACAAATTGCGCAAAGAGAAGAATTAGCCGGCTAACATAAAAAAAAAACAACACAACAAACAAATAAACCACGAAATGCGGCTTACAGTACCCGTGGGTTGACCAAAACGAGGGGGTCTATCGACTCTCTCTGCCCTATGTCAAGTCGAGAGGACAGCAGAGCGATGCGGAAAAAAGATGATGTGATGTCTATACTCCTCAGGGCCGATGTAGGAAGTGAGGTACCGACTGTAACTTCGTCGAAATGGTTGAAGAACAGGAACGGAGCAGGGCTCTGAGAGGACATCTTCGCTCGAGTGAAGAGAAAATCTGCACTCAGCGATGGCGGCCAACTGCACGCTAAGTCACGGTAAGATACCTCAAGCTAGAGGAACCTTTGACGTGCGGCAGGTGAAAAGACAGGTGAGAGGCCGATAGAGACAGCCAGTACAGAAAAAAGGTACCCACCAACCGTGAACCTGCAGGGATGATTGAATCGGGCAGTGGAATTAGAGAGGAGAGAGAGAAAGTAAACCTAACATGAGCTAAACCACACCAAAGGTCAAACCAACCACATGCCCACATTAAGGGACAGATATACGACAACAAACGACGACAACAAAAATGAAAATTCACCATCCTAGATGGGTCAATCGTCATAGGCCTCGTAACAAAACCGTGTGACACCCCCACTCAAGCACATAATTTTTGTTTAGCAGGATCATCTACCACTGCAGATATCGAATGCGTATCTCCCCCTATTTTCTTCAATTCTAAGACTAAGAGAAAGCTTTGTTTATAATTCATTTTTCTTGCAGTTTTGCACACCAAGTGTCTGTATGTTGCTGGAACGGTGAGGGTACTTTCCTGGGAATTTAGTGTGTTTGTTGTATTTTAGTCCTTGCCCGATTCTTCAAGAACTGCCCTCTGCACTTGTGTCTTAGAAGGAGATCTTTTTATATTTTCTCTTTTTCAAGAAAATGTAGCTTGTTTTGCTCTTTTATGATTTTCTTTTGCTTCTTAGGAGGGCACCTTTGGTTGGTTTTTGAAAAACTCTACAAACATACATACGGTTATTGCCCACCACCTTTTTCTGTGGATTGCTTCTTTGCTTAAAACGAAAAAAGGCGGGGAATCAAATACACTTTCCGCGGTCACTGTGGAGTATCCACCATGTATTCGATCATATCGGTTTATGACCAAGGAGTTTTATTGCTTAGTGAGTTTCCTCCTTTTGGAGGATGTCTCTCTCCCCTTGGAGAAATAAGCATGCTGAAGGCTCATTTTGAGAAGCATTTATTTTATTTTTGCCATTCACCCATCATGATCTGCTGTTAGTTAGGCAGAATCATCTACCATGCAGATAGGAATGCGTATATCCCCCTTTGCTGTCAATCTAAGAATAAGAGGCAAGCTTTGTTTATATTAAAGGATTTATTGCAGTCTTTGCAACTACAGCTGCTCTGTAAGTTGCTGGAACGGTGGCGGTAATATCCATTGGAATTTATGTGGTTTGTTGTTATATATTTTTTTTATTAACACGGCCAGAATGAGACTGATCTCAGATTTGATTGATTTTGTTTTTTATGTCCGCTGGGGATTTTGCCCTTCTCTTTGAAAAAAAGTATTACCAAACATACAGCCGACTGAGTCAAACGAATAGAACGACAGGGTACTGGTTGGTTGTGTTGAGTGGGGCAAGACGGGGCCCTCAGGGTTTGATATTGCTCTTAAAGTCCCTGGGTTGATTTCAACGGAGGCAGCTTGGTTAGGGTTGAAGGAACTTTTTTTTTTTATTCCGGAGTCAAGCAAGCATCTACACAGTCTTGCATTCTCTTCCCAGTCCTGAGGGTAATAGTTTTAAGATAGTAAGAAAATAAATAAAATCGTTAAATAGAAATTTGAATTTTATTAACAATAAACTAATTTGACATGAATATATATACTATATATATATATATATATATATATATATATATACACACCTTATATATATTCAATTTAACAAAGCTGGTATTTTGTCTTAGATTGAAGACGTGGGGGAGGGGGGATAAAGATTTCATATCTGCAGTGTGTAGATAAATTCTGCCTAAAATAACAGTATGTGCTCGAGTGGGGGATGGGGAAAAAAAAATAAAGGCTTCACTAATGAGCTTCAGCTAGATTATTCTTACTATAATATATATATATCATATATATTATAATATATATTTATTTATATATTATATATATTATTTATATGAAGAAAAAGAAGAAACACCGTAGGTGCTGGGGACCCGGATCCCAGAGAAGCTGCTTTGCCTGCCTTAGAGCAGTCCTGTACAAACCCTATATATATATTTATTTATATATAACACTTGAATGAACAAAAGATATAACAAATAAATGCAGATATATAGCACACGGCACACACGCAACACTCTTCACTTTCGGACTAAAATATGCCTCGTGTGCACAGGTGGCATGGGGTTGGACACAACAAAAAAGACATGTACTTGGGCGGTCTTGTTTGAAACGTCATTTGGAGACTATGGAAGACTTGTCACTATGGGCGTTCTGTTTAACGTCATCTCCTGGAGACTATGAAAGATTGTACTCTGGGGTTTGTTTAACGTCATCTCCTGGACACATCAAATAATAGTCATGTCTCTGGGCGTTCTGTTTTAAAAGTCATTCCTGGAGGACCAATGAATGTCATGTACTCTGGGCGTTCTGTTTAAACGTCATCTCCTGGAGACAACATTGGAAAGACTGTAATCAGGGCGTTCTATTTATGCATATTCTGGAGTCAATGAAAGAAATGTTCTCTGGGGCGTTCTGTTTAAACGTCATTCCTGGTGACAACAATGTAAGACATGTACTCTGGGCGTTTCTATTTAAGATCACTCTCTGGACACAACAATAAAAGACATATATACTCTGGGCGGTCTATTTAACGACCATATCTTGGACACAACAATAAAAGGCATGTATCTGGGGTTCTATTTAAACGTCATAT
>JAFLJL010004784.1:0-15573 GCA_018398815.1 Conus ventricosus
AAACCTCCCGTGTGCCGGCCCCCCTGCCCCACGCCCAACTCGTGTGTTAGTTGTGTGGTTTTGTGCTGAAGAATAATTTTAACGAACGACAGAAAAGACCGCCTTCAAGAATTCAATTATCTTTGTGTGTGTGTGTGTGTGTGTGTGTGTGTGTGTGTGTGTTGTGTGTGTGTGGGGTTGTTAAAGTGAAATCATTGCTTTATGTCGAAAATAAAAAAACATTTACAAAGTTTGAGAGAGAGAGAGAGAGAGAGAGAAGAAGAGAGAGAGAGAGAGAAGAGAGAGAGAGAGAGAGAGAGAGAAGGAGAGAGAGAGAGAACTCAGATGGTTTACTTCATATAAAGGCCATTGCCCCTTATGAAGGGGGTATGGAGAACATAACAACATCAATATGAGAACTATACAGAACACAAGAAAAACTGTGGACTACTCCGTCACGAAGTCATGACTGATCTAAGCTGAAATGCCTTGAATAAGTAAATTGAGAAGTTTCTTACTATGCTTTCATTCTGAGATGCCATTAGCAGGCTTAACCGAAACTGACAGGGATCCTTGGAAAATTTGTCGGACATATTGCGCTCTTAGACTGGATAATTTACAACAACATAAAACAAAATGAAGTTCGTCCTCTTTTCCATTTTTGCATAAATGGACAAGTCAAATCTATCCCAGTATATTTACTGTAACGATACCGTGTTCTGCTATGTCTGAAATCCCAGTCTAAATTTGGTCATTGTCAACTTCAAGTGTTTAGCTAAATCCATTCGTAGATAACGTTTGACATCGTGTACCGAACAAAATGTCCGATACATGGTAAATCTATCACTATTTTTGACATGAAAGTCCCATTCCTGCCACCTGCATGCAATCAATCTGTCTTTAATTCACACAGAAATGACTTATCATTTGCACTCCTTGGTTTATCCAAACATAGCCATATCCAAATTGATATAATTTGCAACGGACATTTGAAGCCCAATTTCTTTGTCTCTTGCATCTAGGTCGTATAACATCATATAGGCTTTCCGAGGTAATCTGTGATCATTCATTTTTGTTAATTTCAACCAGTATCGGATACAGTTTTAACACAGAATTCAAAGAGATAGGATATCTATTGGTCTCCCCCATAGACAAAGTCATGGTGTTCGCATTTCAACTCCTAAAAATTTCTTTAATGCAAGAGGTGCACTTTTTCACAATGACGGCTGCATCATCTAGTCCCCAAAGTTCTGCACCGTATAGAGCAATGGGGTTGAACCTGTGAATCAAATAACTTCAACAATAAATCTAAACTAGTATTCTTCAAATATACAATTTTCTCATAATGCAGAGCAGAGCTTTCTTTGCTTTACTTACAAGGTCATTGCAAGCCAATTTGAAACTGAGTTTTGTTGAAAACAGTATACCTAAGTATTTATAAGCATTTACGACAGGCATAACAGCATTATTATATGTCCAATTTTCTCTTGCTGCTAAGTAGCCACCTTTCTAACACAAATTATATTACTTTTGCTTAAATTCACTTTCAAATCAAGAGAAAAAGCTGCGCGTTGCAGACTGTTTAACTGTGTCTGCAAACCAATAACTGTTTCTGATAAAAGTACAACATCATCTGCTAATAACAAAAAAAGAGCTCAAAATAATCAGTTGTAAACATTGCACCATGCCTACCATTTGAATTATTTCTATGGCAATTCATTAATAAACAAAGAAAATAAAACAGGACTGCACACGTCACCTTGCTTAACACCATAGGTGCACATAATGAAATCAGTTAATTTATGTCCACACCGTATGTTAACTTTACATTATTATACATACTTTGATGCTATTGTATAAATTACCATTTATACCATTTTTAACTAAAATTGACCAAAGAATTTTCCTATTAATGGAATCAAAAGCCTTCTCAAAATCTATGAATGCAACATATAATTTCTGTTGAAAGAGAACTGTTTTTGTATAATAGCTAACAAAGTAAACATATGATCAATAGTTGAATAGTTTTTTTGAATCCTGCTTGATATTCTCCAGTAATATTATTTTCCTCAACCCACTCTGTAAACGATGATTAATTACTGTACTATAAATTTTGCTACTAATGTTGCATAATGAAATGCCCCTGTAATTGTTAGGTTGCTGACATCTCCTTTTTGTACAAGGAAGCACAATACTTTCTGTCCAACTGTCAGGAAATATACCTTCTGAACAAAGCATTAAAAATGTGACAAAGAAATCTGCAACACACTCACCTGCATTTTTAACAACTCTCCAGTTATTCCATCCGGCCCAGCAGCTTTTCTAATCTTATCTTTCTAATTGCTAAAATAACTCTTCCTTTGATATTGGGTCGGTTGAAATAAACATCATTACCATCAACATTCAATTCGTCCTCGTCTGGTTCACTTCTTTTCGAGTAAAGTTTTGAAGTGTTCAAACCAGTTGTCCAAAGTGATATCATTGCTAACGTGTTTCCGTTTACATGAAAGTTTATTTACATTTTCCCAAAATTGCTTTTGATTATTCACCGAAGATAACAATTCATCTAAAAACGATTTGTGGAAATCCTTCTCTTTGCGCTTAACAAATGTTTATACTCTCTACGTGCAATACAAAAAGCATTTCCATCTTCAGAATATCCTGTTTGACGGGATATTCTGTAAAGCTTTCTTAAATTTTTCTTTGCTGCCTTACATTCATGATCATACCAGTCATCTGATTTATCATTATCACCAATTATGATCTGCCTATTCATGCATCAGCACTTCGTTTAATGCAATGGTTAAATATAGACAAAGTTTCGTCAATATCATAATCAATTAAACTACAGCTGACTCTAACATTCTAACGAGATTCCACAGACTGGCATTGAGTCAATAAACACTGGTGATCATTATATGTTCCAAACTATCCTATTTAAAGTTTGTTTCTCTCTTGAGATTTCCTACTGTCATGCTCTCCCGAAAAAGTTAAATGTAATTCAAGTGGCATATGATCTGAATGAAACAATATCACGAATATTAAGTTCATAGAAAGATTCAAACATAGCAAACATGTCACTCGACATTAAAAAGTAATCGTTAACACTACTACCTGAATCTGAGATGTATGTGTAGCAACCATAGCGTCGCCATTACATGCACCATTCAGAATACGTAAATCAAATGTAGTACATAAATTCAACATAAGTTTACCATAGCTATTCAACACTTTGTCTTGAGATTCCTGTTTGTTTGATCGAACTACTTGTTTTTAATGACTTAACAAAATTTTCACTGCATAAATCATTTATATTTATATCGCAGTTCGACTGTTGAAATCCCCTGACAACACGAAGTAAACATCATGAAATGCAACAGAACAATCTGCCAAGCATTCTTCCAAAAGACTAATGCCATTGTTTACATCCAAAAAAGAATAAAATGGTGACCCTTCAGGCGGAACATATACACACATATACAACATATCCTTCATGGTGCCCAATACAGCTCTGTCTATGTGAAAAACAATAATATGATTGTAATCTACGTCAACAGAACGAACAAACGGGGCATACACTCTTATTAGGCACACAACTCCACCCGAAAAACGACCATGTTTAGAAAACTTAATAGCAGGTTTACAAAATATATGTAATCAACAAATAAATCTGATTGAAATGTTTCTATAAAGGTTTCAGCAAAACAAATTATATCAAAGGAACGAACATAAGAAAGGAAATCTTTATGTCTTAGTTTAGGAAGCAGGCCGTTGACATTCCATTGCAAGACTTTAAAATGCTTAACTGAAATGCACGTGCGTTACAATCGGAATCAAGTTGACCTGACACAGAATGCGATCCCGAACTTTTTGCACGCTGCACGGTCTGTACCCTGTTTGTTCACAACTTTCCTCTCTGTCACTGACAACGTCACTGTCCAGACGGGGGAAATCGTGATGGTATTGCTTAAGTGCACTAAGTTGATGTATCATTAGTCAGGCTTAACACACCAAGGTTATCTCTGCACTCATACACGCATATGCACACTCATGCGCGCACCAAACATTCACCTCTCTCTGGGAATGGATGTCACGCATTCGTTTCTCTCCCTAACACGACTGAGAACAAGAAATACAATTTTCTATGCTACTTATAATTAATCATGAACAATCAAATCACGCACAATGAAATATCACAACATAAAAGATCAATACTTCCTAATCCCGGGTTATAATAAAATGACTTCTTACCTGGCCAGGTTTCACACACACAACCACGCTTTCACACCACACCACAGTTCTTGAAAAAGTCTCTTCACGTCTTCTCCGCACTGCTTGATGGTGATGCCCTTGGTTGACTGGCTCCAGGCTTCAGGACTGGTCTTCGTGGTCGTCTCTGGATCTCGACGTAGAACGCTTCTTCTTCGTCTCTTTCACCCACCTCTGGGTTCAATTTCAGTTTGTCTGTCTTCACCCACCTGGGCTTCAAACTTTGTTTTCTTCTCTTCCAGCTTGTCTTCAACCCTAAGACCTTGCTGTCTCTTCTATCTCCCAGACCACGTTTCTCTCGACCCTTTCTCTGTCCTGCTCACTCCTCTCCTCTCTCTCTCTCCTCTGCCTTCTCTCTCTCTCTCCTGGTGTTTGTTCTCCAGACACGTTGTCTCCCTCAGTTTATATAGGGAGGAAACAAAGGATTCCCCTTCGGGCCATGCCTTTGTCCACGCTGCTTCTCAAGCCCCTAGTTCACAAGTACCCTGAATTCTCCACTCGCTACATTCCACACACATCAGCATTTCACACACCCCCTACCTAATTGATAGCAAACACACTCTTAGCCCCAGATGGACATCGAACATCCCGCCGACTTCGTGGTCAGTTAACACAGTAATTATCTTAAGGAGGGTTACTACAACCTCCACACGCATCAGCCAGCCTGACAATAGAACCACACAGTGACCCACGGCAATACCATCTGAACAAATCCAAGGCCCCCTGCTCTTCACTGACTGTTACACAAGAACCTCAGCTGACCGAGCATTTAGCACTCACTGGGCCCCGAGGTCGTAGTGGTTACAACCCTTCCCCTTTCGCCACTGGGCAGGTCCGAACTCTCTCCTAGGTGTTTGTTTGTCATCTGACCACTTCGGCCGTGTGCGGTGGGTAACGTACCCTGGTTAATTGGTCAATTACTTATTGTATACCACGTACACTGTCCCTTTGTCTCCAAGCGTCTAATGCCTTTTGAGAGGTTTCACGCTCCTTGACAAATTCCCCCCACTCGAAGACAATGCCCTGCATTGGCTAAAACTTAACATTCAAGGAGATGAAACTCATAATTTTCCCATTTAAACCAGTGCTAATATCGGCCTCTCATAAGCCTACTTACACCAGAGAACGCACGCAAGATTTGTCTTGTAACAAAATTTAGAGAAAAATCAATACTTACACACTATCAAAGCAAATATCAACATCAATCTGAAATCTCCACCAGCTCTAGGTCGTATGGCCATATAACCATTATGTTTCTACGGAAATTCCCTCCCCTCTCTTCATACACGTGGCTCGCAACTAGCCACGTCACGCATACGCGACACTGCAAAAGACACACGCACCCACTACCTGACTTCTCGACCGACCATTTTATTTTGGCCAACTTTTGGTAAGACCATCTGATCCCCCTTTCTGTACACACACTTTGCCTACCCGCGGCATGTGCTGCATTGTGAACAGAACCGCCTGACATCGCCCAGGATACCGGGCCAGTAGTACTCCTTGCGTCACTGGCCTTTTGTGAGGCCTTCTTAGCGAGATGGCCCGAGGCTGACGTCACATGTTTTTTTCTGACATCACCGCCTTTCTGCGCTTTATAGGCACAACGATCTGTCGTTTTGTCTTCCCCGAACTCGAGTGAGTGAACGTTCGGTACAATACCCCATCCTTTATCTCAAAACCGATTGTCCCTTCCTTAACACGTTTCTTCTGCCTTGTATGAGCAAAACCGAACAGCTTTCTGAGCGAGTGATCGCCCTTTTGTTCTGCCCCAAAGTGAGTGCGGTAGGTCTCACTGGACACGCTTTTCCTCACGTGATTCCTTTCCCTGATTCAACACAGAAATCCCGGTCTGGGTCTCCGTACCCACGTGCTCCTGGGATGTTTCCGATTACCAAATCATACGGCGGCTTCGAACAGCCAAAGCCTGTACACTTCCACTATAAAATGGTGATCAATGAACACCAGTGCCGTTTTGAATTCTGCTACTGTTCCATCTATTTGTCTACACCTCTGTGTTTCTCCTGTGAATTGTCCCTTCTAACCAGGACTCCTTCACCATGACACCAGTGCACCCAGAGTCTCTAATGACATTAACCACATTTTCCCCCACTTCTGCCTTTGTGCACATCCATGTTATCGCCTGAATCGGTGAACACACAGCACAATCCAGACAAAATAACACTGTCATCTTGTCATCTTTTCTATCTGCCTCTCTCTTGGCCTGATCCTCATTGCTGCAGCTTTCTGTGACTTAAATATACAATCCCTAGCCAAGTGCCCTGTCTTATTGCACAGAAAACAGGTACGCTCATTCCTAGCCACGTGGCTATGGTTTCACCCTTGTTTGCTCACGTGACGCTGTGGGCCTACGGGTGTGTACTGCTGACTCACTGCGCGAGTCATGTGCTGGCCTGCTGTCCTCTGAATATGCTTCCAGGCTTTCCTCTTGTTCTGGCAAATCACGCCTCGCTTCAACGTAAGTCTCTGCCGTCTGAAGTACCTCAGCTATGTGGTTGCACCTTTTTCCTTAATGTGGAGGTAAGGCCCGTCCCACAACCATCAAGTATCTGTTCCTTTATCACCAGGGTCTTGAGGCCTTCAAAATCACTGTCCACTCCACTCAGTTCTACCCACTTGTTGAAATAGTGGTCCAGTCTAACTCCGAACTGTGTGTATGTCTCACCCTGTTCGATTCTCGCCTCGCGAAACTTACGCCTAAAACCTTCTTCAGTCAAATCATACGCCTTTAGCACCGCCTGTTTCACCTTGGTCAAAATCTCTCTGATCACCTTTGGGTAGGGTGGATACTGTGTGTAACGCACGACCTGTCAACAAGGCAGACAGGTTTATTGCCCAGTTATCTTCGGGCCAGCCCTCGTGCTCGGCAACCGATTCAAACCGACTGATATAGGCGTCGATTGAATCAGTTTCTTCTCTGAACAGTGGGAGTTTAAGTCTAGGTGCGCAACTTTGTCTGCGGCCTACTGACTCAGAACTGGTGTCTATTTCACTGCGATTTTCAGACTTTATTCTTTCCACTCAATTGTTTGGCTAAAATCTCCGATTCTGCTTCTGCTCTCGCCCTCTCTGCATCTGCTTTAGCTCTGGCAGCTGCACTCTCTGCATCTGCTTTAGCTCTGGCAGCTGCACTTCTGCCTCTGCTCTTGCTCTGGCAGCTGCACTTTTCTGCCTCTGCTCTTGCTCTGGCAGCTGCACTCTCTGCATCTGCTCTCGTTTTAGCAGCTGCACTCTCTGCATCGCTCTCGTTTTAGCAGCTGCACTCTCTGCGTCTGCTGCATTGCTTTAGCCTTCGACGCAGCAGTTTCTGCCTCTAGATTTCTTTGACAGCCTCAAGCTGTTCCTTTTCAAACTTCCTTCTTTCACCCTTTCATCTCTCTCAGTCTTCTGCTGAGTTTCGATGAATCTACGCAGTTCATCTCCTGTATATCCCAGTTCTCCCCTAAACTCATCAGTTTCTCAATGGGAGTAAAACTTTCTTCAGCCATTTTGGTCGTTTTAGCACCACTAAAACAGTTACTCTTATAGACCCGAAAAAAGTCAGTAAACAGTTTATCTACCAAACGTGACGAGTACACCAACAAGTGGTAGTGTTCCTAACTCAAAGGAGCCTTAATCGTAAACCACAGCTTCTGTGAGAGTTAAGACTAGAACCTCTTTCTTCGTTTCTCTGAACGACCTCTGATTAATACAACCACCCTACACACAAGTCAATACTCAACACTCAAAGAACTAAAGGAATAATTAGAAGAGCTAATTATAATTGCCTTTAGTGGACGCTTCGCCCCAGTACTACCTATACTCACTTGTTTCCCTCCTGAAACTAATTGGGCCATGCAATCCTGGCAGGCTCGCCACTTGTCCAGGACGGGGAAATCGTGATGGTATTGCTTAAGTGCACTAAGTTGATGTATCATTAGTCAGGCTAACACACCAAGGTTATCTCTGCACTCATACACGCATATGCACACTCATGCGCGCACCAAACATTCACCTCTCTCTGGGAATGGATGTCACGCATTCGTTTCTCTCCTAACACGACTGAGAACAAGAAATACAATTTCTATGCTACTTATAATTAATCATGAACAATCAAATCACACACAATGAATATCACAACATAAAAGATCAATACTTCCTAATCCCGGTTATAATAAAATGACTTCTTACCTGGCCAGGTTTTCACACACACAACCACGCTTTCACACCACACCACAGTTTCTTGAAAAAGTCTCTTCACGTCTTCTTCCGCACTGCTTGATGGTGATGCCCTTGGTTGACTGGCTCCAGGCTTCAGGACTGGGTCTTCGTGGTCGTCTCTGGGATCTCGACGTAGAACGCTTCTCTTCGTCTCTTTCACCCACCTCTGGGTTCAATTTCAGTTTGTCTGTCTTCACCCACCTCTGGGCTTCAAACATTTGTTTTCCTTCTCTTCCAGCTTGTCTTCAACCCTAAGACCTTGCTGTCTCTTCTATCTCCCAGACCACGTTTCTCTCGACCCTTTCTCTGTCCTGCTCACTCCTCTCCTCTCTCTCTCTCCTCTGCCTTCTCTCTCTCTCCTCCTGGTGTTGTTCTCCAGACACGTTGTTCTCCCTCAGTTTATATAGGGAGGGAAACAAAGGATTCCCCTTCGGGGCCATGCCTTTGTCCACGCTGCTTCTCAAGCCCCTAGTTCACAAGTACCCTGAATTCTCCACTCGCTATACATTCCACACACATCAGCATTTACACACACCCCTACCTAATTGATTAGCAAACACACTCTTAGCCCCAGATGGACATCGAACATTCCCGCCGACTTCGGTGGTCAGTTAACACAGTAATTATCTTAAGGAGGGTTACTACAACCTCCACACGCATTCAGCCAGCCTGACAATAGAACCAACACAGTGACCCACGCAATACCATCTGAACAAATCCAAGGCCCCCTGCTCTTCACTGACTGTTTACACAAGAACCTCAGCTGACCGAGCATTTAGCACTCACTTGGGGCCCCGAGGTCGTAGTGGTTACAACCCTTCCCCTTTCGCCACTGGGCAGGTCCGAACTCTCTCCTAGGTTTGTTTGTCATCTGACCACTTCGGCCGTGTGCGGTGGGTAACGTACCCTGGTTAATTGGTCAATTACTTATTGTATACCACGTACACTGTCCCTTTGTCCTCCAAGCGTCTAATGCCTTTTGAGAGTTTCACGCTCCTTGACAGTCACGAGCATCGACATACAGGCACGTGCAATGTCAGCCACATAACAGCTCACAAATGGTTCCGCAACCGGTGTCCGTTTTTTTGGTTGCTCCCTCTAAATTAAATGCAGAAGAAAAACTATTTGCAGAACAAACATTTGAAAAAACACCTCCACAAGAAGAGCGGCCGATATCCTATTTCATATCTTTCAGGTTGCCCTCTGAGTCCACAGAAAATTTAGTTCCATCTATACAAGATGGTCGAAAACCATAGACGCCTTTTTGTTTTCGCTCTAGCTTTCTTCAAATGGGGCAGCAGTCTGCGTCTTACTATCCCTCACCCTGAAAGAAAAATCCTCTCCAAAAAAAATACTAGTACCTTTTAGTTTTCCCTCTTGCCCTGAGTATGTCCACCTGTCCTAGAAGAAGGTACAGCAACCCGATTATTGGAGAGTTGGGCCTCTGGTTCAGGCGATGCAGGCGTCAAAACGAACGTCTTTGGCCAGCTCCAGGCTGTCAGTGAAGAGTTCCCTGACTGCAGCCTCCAGTCATCTGCCGTCTCCTTCTCTGCTTTCTGAAGTCCGTGGATGATGACGTTATTTCGCTCGACCTGCATTCCAAATCGTCCGTCTTCTTCTCCATCTCTTCGATCCTCTTTCTCCAGGCGGACGTTTACTCTCCCTCAAGCGGCATTTTCCTCTCGTAGACGGGTGCATTCTTCCTTCATGCTCTTCATTTCCGCATGCAGCACATCAAAACCGTCTTTGAGGCCTCTGATGTCAGAGAGAGAGAGAGAGAGAGAGAGAGAGAGAGAGAGAGAGAGAGACAGACAGACAGACAGACAGACAGACAGACAGACTGAGACAGACAGAGACAAAGACTGAGAAGGAGTGCGGCGGAGGGAGGTGTCAAGGGGAGAAAAACTGGGATCGAGGGCATGGAGTTTGCATGAGTGTGTCACTGAAATCGTGCTCTGTGAGTGAGCATGTGCGCGCATGCACGATGTGTGTGTGTGTGTGTGTGTGTGTGTGTGTGTGTGTGTGTGTGTGCGTGTCTGTAAGCGTGCGCGTGTGAGCGCGCGCGCGTGAGCTCGCGCGTCTTTGAAGCATCAATTTCTTTCCTTTGCTTTAGTTTTAATGTACCCTTAAAAACTCGAGCCATTACAAGCGGGATGTAAGATCGGATAATACGCAGTGAAACAAACAAAAAAAAACCAGCCAGCATTCTGCATCATAATGGCCTTTAGAGCTCTGCCTTTGGCAACATCCAACATTAGGCTTGATTATGTAATCCGCCGATGTGTTTATTGTTGTTAAATTTTCCGTCACATCATAAGCATTTGCTTGTTGTTGCTTCAGTTCAACAGTTTGTTTATGTATATATCTGTTCAATAAAGAAATGCTTAAAAAAACATAGGCTTACTGTAAACTTACAGAAAACTGCTAGGATTGGCTGGCTTGTTTGCTTTTATCCTGTTCGTAACGGGAAACCACAAAACAGCAGTAAATGCCCACATTTGCCATTGGCGCACCATCACAATGCACCCGACATGCTACAGTGATCAAGGTAATACTATGCTACGCGAGATGACCTGTCTTTCCAAAAGGTCTTGTTGGCTTTGGTTTGTTCAAAAGGGGTAATTATCGCCATAAAAAAAAAAGTAATTAAACTTTAAAGCTGGCAATTATCAGGGCTTTTTTTTCTTTTTTTCTCTTTTTTTACCTTGTGACAGAACGGTAATGAACACAAGCAGGCATGAAGCCCACAATGATGAATCGCGTGTAGAGTAACGAGATATAGCTGAAAAGGATTCTAACGTGAATTATTTTCTTCACTGCTGACGTCTGTCTGGAGACAGAAGGTTCATCAATCATGATCGTTTTTGTTTGGTTTAGTTTGATTTTATCATTACAGCCCAGACGAGCGAACAGGCGCTTTCCAAGGCGGTCCAACTCTAGGGAAAAGGGTGCCACTCAGAGAAAACCAACCAACCAACCAACCAACACAAGATCTACATATGAACCAGCCGCTGTGGCGAAGTGGTTAGCGTCGCGGACTCCCGCTGGAGGTCGTGGGTTCGATTCCCATCAGAGTCATGTGGGATTTATCTGCTCCGACCGCTCCTACCCAGAGTTGAGTTCGCTACAGGCTCAGTTGGGAAGACTGGGACGTGGTGGTCCCAGAGACCGTGAGTCGAGTATTCATCCACTTGATGGATGCGACTCTGAGAGTGTTGCTCAAAGTTTCTGACCAACACTGCAGGTGTCTGTATCTCTCGGGCCTGGTGACGCCGGGATATATATTATGAAAGAAAGTGTAGAGTACAGGCCCTGTCATGCAGGTCTCAGACCGGAATGGAAATCCGTAGTATCATCTTAATCACCCTCATTCTCATCGATCAGCGTTAAAAAAAAGTCTCAAATTATGTGGCCCTTTATGCTCTGCTCTTATGGTGACCTCAGTTTCGATGTCCTCTCCACGTCTGTGACCTTGGTTTGGTTTCGTCGGGGTCACCGGCATCGGCGAGTCCATAGGGCTGTCGTTGGACGGACGTGGCGCCCTCCGGAGGGAGAGCTCACTCACGCCGGCTCCGCGGCTAAGCAATTATTGCCGTCAGTAGGGGGCTTAGTAGGTGGTGTCCTGCTACGTTAGATCAGAACAGGCGCCACTGAACACCACCGAAGTGACTCGGCAGCAGTGCAGTGTCTCCTCTGGTGGGTTGCCTCTTGACGACTTGACATTGACTGCTCCCTATGGATTGCCGGTGCCGGACTGCGTGGGACTGACCGAACTGTGGCTGTGGACGGGGTGTCGGAATGAGCGGCGTGGGTGCAATGCCCACCGAGGTGGACCAGAAAATGGGACAGCACAAAAATAAAATAAAAATAAAATAAATCTACATATCATAAGTCACGGTAGCTGAACTTCTGACAGTCTTGAGGACCAACCATTCTGCTCGATTTTCATGCCCAGTTTATAAAAATAATTATATAAAAAAAAAAAGAATTAATGAAATGATTTAAATGCAACAACAATGAAAACAATAGATAAAAAACAAGGGTCAAACAGACACCAAAGACAACAGCCAGTGTCATCTACTAAGTGAGTACAATCACACTAATTACAGAGGGACAATTTCAACTTTTGACTGAATTTCAACTTTTGACTGAACACATTTTTAAGCCTTGCAGCTTCGGATGACAAATGAAGGGCTTCAAGAGAAATACATTTCCACAACATAAAACTGCCGAAATTTACGAAAGATTTGGGATTTACTCTGAAATACATTGTCAATCTTATGGGGGAAAAAGCCTCCAAAATGCCAGATTCTAAAATTTTTTTTGAAATTCTGGATATATTTTTTTTTTCTAAAACATTCGGCAATGATGTCTAAAACAGTGAATTCCAGAAAAATTCTGGAGAGTTGGCAGCTATGGTGAACAATATGACAATCTATGGTGAACAATATGACAATCTATGGTGAACAATATGACAATATATGGTGAACAATATGACAATCTATGGTGAACAATATGAGAATCTATGTGAACAATATGACAATCTATGGTGAACAACATGAGAATCTATGGTGAACAATATGACAATCTATGGTGAACAATATGACAATCTAGTCGCCAAATTAGGAAAAGAAACCCCTTGGCAAGCTATAAATTGAGACCAGTGAAAAACTTTAAAATACTGTGTTGAACAAAGACATGAAAATGAGCCACAAAGGAAAACAAACGTAGACGACAAAAAAAAAAAACAACAGAAGTGACAGAAAGAGAAAATTATTGGCGTAGAACTTCCAGAAGGTAGGAATACAACACGTGCTGGGGAAGGTAGGAATAACAACACGTGCTGGGAAAACAAAAACAAACCACAAACCAGCATCCCCACGGGACAGTTCGTCATCCCAATGACGCTGTCAAAAGCAGCCTGACGGGACAGTTCGTCCATCCCAATGACGCTGTCAAAAGCAGCCTGATTTAGACACTGCGTCCACGAGACACATTACTGATGCAAAAATAATTTTTATGTTGCTTAACTGCTCTTTCGTCGTAAAATTTACTTCGTTCCCGAAACAAATCATAGAGTAAGCCTGTTCAAGTTGTAGCCTTTACATACTCTGCATCAACATACAGAGACGTGAGTTCAATTCATAGGGCAACAGCCTCAATACATGATAATCACCATCCAGTCCATCCCCCTCTCCATAGCGACCCCCCATCACCGTGGTTAACTGTCAGAAATGTGCGCCAACACAAGCAGTCCTTTAATCTGGCCTCAGGCGACTTGGCGAACCTTTCCTCCTTTGCGTTCCAGAGCCATGCCAGGGTACTCCACCCGGCCCTGAGGGCCAAAGTCTGCCGACTGTCCTAGTGCCCCACTGGGAGTCCACACCCTCCTAACTGGGAAGCACTGTAATTCAGCTACAAAGCCCAGGAAATCGCTACTTTCTCCCAGGCCCCCACAGACATTAAATGGAAGAGGCAGAAGAAAGAGAAGAAACTATGTAATGACAGTACCCCCTCCTTCTTCTTTCTTCTCTTGAACACCTTACCTTGCTTCCCACAGCCTTAATTTTCTCCGTCTCACTGCCCAACTCTCTCTGTCGGTCCTAACTGCTCTTTTCTCTAGCTCCTCTCTCTCTTTCTCTCTCCCCCCCTCTCTCTCTCCCTCTCCTCTCGCTCCCCTTTCTCTCTCTCTCTCTCTCTCTCCTCTCTCTACTCTCTCTCATAAACTCCACCATTTCTGTTCATTGCCTAGGTCCGACCACTACTTTCCTTCTCCCAGGCCCCGATCCCTTGTGTTTACACGACTGACGTCCTGCCTCAATTACCATTAACAGAACGCATCTTGCTGCGCGCATAAGGCTTATCCACTTCCAGCTTTCACCTCAGCTCAACGGCGACACTATTAAAATTTTCATCAAGCAAGTGGACCGACGAACCTCGCACTGCCAGCACTTCACCAATACCACCAGAACGGACAACCAGCTACGTTTGGTAACTCGGGATTAGCGTCGACATCCACCCACACGATACGTTGACGGGGATGGCCACTCGAACTGTCAGGAATGGAGGTGAGACGGGAGGAGGGGAGGAGGGGGGTGGGGGTGGGGTAGGAGGGAGGGTAGCTGGGTAGGGGACCCATCTAACACTACATACCGACACCATCCAAACGGCAACACGTGAAGGAAGACACCAAAACGAACCGAATTCGCAATGTCAACAGGACATCGACTGATCTATCCTGTGGTGAGGTTGACAGCGAGAATATTGCTTTTTTTTGCTTTTTTTTCATCACCGGCAACCAGTGGAATGAACGACTGACGTACATAGACTGGAACTCGCCACCATTCCCCGTACACTCTCAGTACATAGCCCGCGGGTCAGGGACTACAACGGTTCATGATGTTGACACCCTTGAACCTTGCCGCCTCCAACCCTAAACATGGTCAATTATCCACTTGGCATTTAAAAAAAAAAAAAAAAAAAAACTTCCATCGAAAGTCTCAATGGCCAGTCTCTGTTATTATTGAATTTTTTTTTTCCATAACATTTTGACTGAAAGACTTACAGTAATACAGTCATCGCATCATTTTATATTGTAAGACTGTGAAAAGAGAGAAAGAGAGAGAGAGAGAGAGAGAGAGAGAGAGAGAGAGAGAGAGAGAGAGAGCGAGGGGGGGGGGGGGGGGGCGGAGACAGACAGAGAGAGACAGAGAAGAGAGAACAGAAAGAGAAAAGAGAGAGAGAGAGAGAGAGAGAGTGAGAGAGAGAGAGCGAGCGAGGGGGGGGGGGGGGGAGGAGAGACAGAGAGAGACAGACAGAGAAGAGAGAACAGAAAAAGAAAAGAGAGAGAGAAGAGAGAGAGAGAGAGAGAGAGAGAGAGAGAGAGAGAGAGAGGAGACGAGCGAAGAGAGAGAAGAGAAGAGAAGAAGAGAGAGAAGAGAGAGAGAGAGAGAGAGAGAGAGACGACAGACAGACCGAGAGAGACAGAGAGAAAGGAGAGACAGAGACAGACAAGAGAGACAGACAGACAGACAGACAGAGAGAGAAGAGAGAGAGAAGAGAGAGAGGAGGAGAGACAGAACAGAGAGAAGAGAAAGAAGACCC